>VKOC01002243.1:0-28968 GCA_009364415.1 Spea multiplicata | reverse complement strand
AAGGCAAAAGACCTGTGGAGGAATACGTCACAGAATTCCGGAGCCTGGCTTTTGAAAGTAAATGGAACGAACCAGCACTTCTGGACCAATTCCGTCTGGGTTTATCCGAGAGCTTAAAGGATGAACTGGCCCGTGTGGGTATTCCCAATTCATTAGAGGAGTTAATATATCTGACCATCCAGCTTGACCGCAGATTTCGGGAAAGACGCCTGGAACGTGTAGCCTCAGCTGTTCCTGCCCCAAGACGCTACCTCCCTCCGGTGCCTCGTACTGCTCCTACGGTTCCTACCCTTCCTCCTCTCCAGTTACCAGCGATCATGCCCCCTCCGGAAGAACCAATGCAGATCGGATTGGCACGAGGTCCACTATCCGAAGCTGAGAAAGCCCGTCGGAGGAGGAACAATCTGTGCCTATACTGTGGTGAACCCGGGCATCTGATCCACTCCTGTCCTCGACGCCCTCCTAAGGGTAAGCCCACACATACTACAGTTTGTTTGAGTTCCTTTCCTAAAGATGGGTCTCCTCGCCTATCCATTCCTTTGTTTTTGCAGTGGACCAGTAATTCAACTACAGTGTCTGCCATCATTGACTCCGGTGCCAGTAGCTGCTTTATGGATCAAGATTTTGCCAAGCAATTGCACATACCAACATTGACCAAAGCAGCTCCTATACATATCCAAGTAGTAGATGGCACTCCGCTATCCTCTGGACCCATCACCCAAGAAACACCACGACTCCAGGTACTACTGGGAAATAATCATATGGAACATCTGAACTTTGACTTGATCCCATCACCTATGTTCCCAATTATTCTCGGACTATCCTGGCTGAGACTTCATAATCCTACAATAAACTGGGCCACAGGCACCCTCTCCTTCCAATCTTTTTTTTGTCACACTCGTTGTCTCTCTGATCGCCAATCACTCCTGCTTCTCCCTGACGATTCATCCTCTTCTCCGGTCCTACGTCTCCCCAAGCAATATGCAGAATTTAGTGACGTATTCGATAAGAAAGGAGCCGACTCTCTTCCTCCCCAAAGGACTTATGATTGTCCTATCGATCTTCTCCCAGGAGCTCCCATTCCCTTTGGCAGAATATTTCCGTTATCGGAACCTGAACTACGTTACCTCAAAGACTATATCCAAGAAAATTTAGCCAAGGGTTTTATTCGTCCGTCTACCTCCCCCGCCGGGGCAGGAATCTTCTTTGTAGAAAAAAAAGATGGCAGTTTACGCCCTTGCATCGACTATCGTGAATTGAACAAGATCACTATAAAGAACAGATATCCGTTGCCTCTTATTCCTGAACTTCTGGACCGACTGAAAGATGCACACATCTTCACCAAAATTGATCTCCGGGGGGCTTACAATCTAGTTCGCATACGGGAGGGAGACGAGTGGAAGACCGCCTTTCGAAGTCGCTATGGACACTTTGAGTACCTCGTAATGCCGTTCGGGTTATGTAATGCCCCCGCGACGTTTCAACATTTTCTCAATGACGTGTTCCGGGACTACCTTGACATATTTCTGGTAGTCTACTTGGATGACATCCTCATTTTTTCATCAACTCTGTCTGAACATCGAGACCAGGTTAAACTGGTCCTCAAACGCCTACGCTCACATCATCTCTATGCTAAACTAGAGAAATGCCAATTCGAATCCTCCCGAGTAGAATTCCTGGGGTTCATTATCACGCCGGGGAGTCTACAAATGGATCCTAAGAAAGTGTCAGCAATACTGGAATGGCCGATACCCTCTGATAAAAAAGCGATCCAACGCTTCATCGGCTTCGCGAATTACTATCGCAAATTCATTCGAAATTTCTCTCATGTCATCGCACCCATCACAAGACTTACTCGCCAGTCCTCTCATTTCGCATGGTCACCTGACGCTCAGAAGGCGTTTGATATCTTGAAACAGTATTTTACCACGGCTCCTATTCTCATCCAACCCAACGTTGCTGAACCCTTTTATGTGGAGGTAGACGCTTCGGATGTAGCTGTAGGGGCAATCTTATCCCAGAGACATGGAGAAAAACAAAGTCTACACCCAGTAGCCTATTATTCTCGCAAACTCACCCCTTCAGAAACAAACTACAGTGTGGGGGATAGAGAATTGTTGGCCATCAAGCAGGCACTAGAAGCCTGGCGTCATCTTCTGGAGGGTACCATACATCCCGTGACGGTTTTTACCGACCATCGGAACCTCGAGTATCTCCGTTCTGCACGTAGATTATGCCCGAGACAGGCAAGGTGGGCTCTCTTCTTTACAAGATTCAATTTACACATCACCTACCGCCCTGGATCCCGAAATATTAAAGCAGATGCCTTGTCCCGAATACCAGTTACCTCACATCACCCTAAGAGTCAGTCCGATACCATTCTTCCATCCAATTTGTTTCTTACTCACCAACTACCCCTTATGGACTACATCCGTACCTCATCCCGTGGTGTGCCAATACCAAGAACACATCCTCCTATCCATCGTACCAGGAACCTTTTCTATTACCGTAACATGATATTTGTACCACGACCAGCTCGTCTAAGGGTACTACAAACCTGTCATGACTCCCTCCTCTCTGGACATGGGGGCATCAAGAAAACCTTAGATCTTGTCCGACGTCATTTTTGGTGGCCTTCACTGGATCGAGACGTTACCTCGTTTGTCCGCTCATGCACCACCTGTGCCCGAACCAAGACCACACGCAAGAAACCGGTAGGCCTCCTCCGCCCGTTACCCATTCCGTCGATCCCCTGGTCAAAAATTTCTATGGACTTTATTGTAGATCTACCACCCTCAAAGAGACACGACACTATAATGGTGGTAGTAGACAGATTTACTAAGATGGCACATTTTATTCCCACCATTGGTATTCCCTCAGCAGCGACCACGGCCACCTTGTTCCTGAATACAGTTTTTCGCCTCCATGGACTACCACAGACCATCACTTCTGACCGGGGGGTACAATTCACATCACGTTTCTGGAGGATCTTCTGTCGTAATCTGCACATTCGTCCCACGCTGTCCACGGCCTTTCATCCTCAAACCAACGGTCAAACAGAACGGTTAAACCAAATATTGGAACAATATTTGAGGTGTTATACCACTCACCTCCAGAATGATTGGCTCCAGTTCCTCCCCTCTGCGGAATTTACCTACAATAACCAAAAACAACGTTCCATACAAATGTCACCATTTTTTGCTAACTACGGCTACCATCCTACCATGATTCCGGGTCTACCCACCGGACCTACGGTTCCTGGAATTACGGACCGAGTCACCGCTCTCGCCAGACAATTTCGAACCCTGAAAGAGAACCTGATCAAGGCTCGTAAAACATACAAACTATATGCAGATCGTCATCGATCCAACCCGCCAACCTACCATTGCGGTGACAAAGTCTGGCTGTCCACAAGCAACCTGCGCCTGCAGGTGCCATCGAAAAAATTAGGACCCAAGTTTATCGGTCCTTATGCCATCACCAGGATCATCAATCCAGTAACAGTGCAGTTGAAACTGCCCGCTACATGTCGGATCCATCCCGTGTTCCACGTATCTCTGGTCAAGCCGTGGGTAGCCAACCCTTTTCCTGGTCGTGTACCTCCTCCGCCTGCTCCTGTTGTCATCGATGGGGTGGAGGAGTATGTGGTACAAAAGATTGTTGACTCCAGAATCCGTCATGGACACTTGGAATACCTGATACACTGGAAGGGGTATAGCCCAGAAGAAAGAACCTGGGAACCGGCAGATCAGGTGCATGCCCCCGTCTGTATTCGCAGATTCCACAAGCTGCATCCTCTCAAGCCAGGTTCTTCACGCCCCCGGAGGTCGCGTCTTGCGGGGGGATCCTGTAAGGCACTTACCTCTCAGACGCGGGGAAGCTCCTCTCCGTCCTCCCGGCAGATACGCCGGCACCGCTCCCTGCTACATGAAGCAGCCGCTCGCATACGCGGCCGCTTCATGAATATTTATGCGGCTGACCGCCGCCTGGATTCCGCTGCGTCGCTATGGCGACGGTGGACGCGGTTACGTCACGGGCGCCGGGGAACGCCTCCCCGGGCTATTTAAACTCCTCAAAACCATCCACCAGTGCTCAGTTGTACTGGTGCTTCCGTACCTATTGAGCCCCCTGGCATTTTTCGTGTATCCTGTTCCTATTGCTGGTATCCTGACCCTGGTCTGCTCAACGGCTATCGTGTATTTTCTGGAATCCTGACCCTGGCTATTCTTACGACTCTGTGTACCTCCGGTATCCTGACCCCGGTCCGCTAAACGGTTATTGTGTATCTCTGGCTTCCTGACCTTGGCTATCCACTCGGCTTCTGTGTTATTCCGGTATCCTGACCCTGGCTCTCCTAACGACTCTGTGTACCTCCGGCATCCTGACCCTGGTCTGCTTAACGACGCTGTCCTGATCACCCGTGCTTACAGCCACACCGCCAAGTGCCCTGTTATCCACCTCAGGCCCCTTGTGCGTGTCCTGTACTGAGCAAGCGTGTTCCTTTCCTGCACCCCGGATTCCTTCTGGTAAGACGATCCTTACAACATGTCTCACTGTTTCTCTTTTCTAACTAAAGTCCCTCCCTTAATCTTCCTCAGTAAAAACTTATCCAAAGTATGTAATTAGTCAGCTAGATCTTTACCCTTATTTATATAACCTCCTCTATTTATCTCTAATCTGAGCATTCCTTGCTTACATTTTCACTTACATATATACCTGGGAGCTTCTGGGCTCGGCTACCCAGAGCCTTCCCTTGCGGGATGGGGCCAGGACTGCCCACTGACGTCAGCGGGATATCGGTGGGAGATCCCGCGGACGTCAGTGGGCGGTTACCTTCTCTGCATATTGCTTCTGTGTCCCTGTATCATTTTCTGCAGCTCTGTCTTCTTCTTGTCTTGCCTCTTTTTGTTCTTCTGTCTTCTTTCCTCATCCACTTCTCCTTCGTATCAGCTCCGTTAACCAGGCCTCCTGGAGCACTTCCGTGAAAGGACAGAGCCTCCGCACACAACCTCTCACTCAACTGGAGGAAAGGGGGAGAGCCTGTCCTGTGCACCGCGCCATGGCTTCGTGCTTTTGGGGAAGCCTTCTGGAAGGGCCAGAAAAAAGCAGACAGATTTGCGGAGAAAGAGGGTTTTTGGCTACAAAAAAAGGCATTGTACCTCCTAAGTAGGGACAGTTGGGATGTGACAAACGTTAAAATAAGTTTGTGACTCTGTATCAGTTAGTTTAGGTAATATTTTAGATGCCGTTCTTGGGATCATCTGCACATTGCCTTTCTCATAATTAAATTCTGATGTATTAATTTGGTTGCATTTGCTTCTGTCACTCACATTAATTACCCATGTTAAAATATATATTGCTCCTTAATTAATAATCCTAAATGGTAAATTGACCTGTTTAGCAGTTGAAAAAATCAGAATTTTCAGATTACAGTGTGCCTTTCATAATGAAAGTGATTAATTAACTTCCAGAACTGATTATGCACTTTTTATACCCAATTTTAATTATGCCCTAATTGAAGTTCACACTGCTCCATTAAAGTTGTGTCAGATTAACCCTTCGCAGTTTGCATGCGCCATTATGCAAGCCTAATAAGGAAATTTGCTTAATTACCAATGGGTTTATTCATGAAACAAGTTGGACAAAATGGCCGAACTCATCAAATTCATAAGCTTGCGAACTCAAATGGCGATCTCCAAGCTTTCAATAGCAGCTGAGAGCAGCAGAGTTACCTGTTCCATGGCACCATCAGGCCTACTACTCTGTGGAGACAAGTGCAAGACCAAGGAGTGAAACAGAAAGACGCCTATCCAAAGCTCATATAAGGTGAAGCTGCACACGGTAGGGTTAAATGGTGGCCAAGGGGTAAAGAGCTGTTTGCATGCATGGCATCATGATGTCAGGCCATGAGTGGACTGATTTACTAAACTACAAGAAAAGTGACCAGTCGCCGATGCCTGCAGGCAAGGACTTTGGGAATGGATTATTGTGCATGTGCAACCAAACACATGCCAGTGGCATGTCAACACGCGTGACAGAACCCAATGTTGACTGCCAGTAGCAGGGAATGCATGCACAGTAGGTAAGGCACAGATAATATGCTACTGTGGGAAGGTTTCAAGGGACCCTGGCATCAGGAGAAGACTTTGTTCCATTTGTTGCACTACCTTCATGGCTCCTGAACCTGTCCACTGATGTATGGGGGACAATGGTTATACCTCTCTATGGAACTCTCTAGTGCTAGAGTTATATTAGCACTAAGGTACATCTCATATAAAAATACGAAATAAATATTGAGTATCACTTATTTGTATCTTAAAAAAATTATGTTTTCAAGCAGAAAATTGAATTTTGCTTTTTGGTGAGCATTTGTGTATGGGGTTTTAAACAATTACTTATGAAACTAACACAAAATTAAAACCCTGGCTCAACAAAATTACTTTTACCCATGGCTGACCTGAGCTGCATTTCATTTAGCAAACCAAAGTGGAAAGTTGCAGTCTGCGCTCAAGACGGAAATAAGCTTTGTAACGGATGATGTCCTAGGTATGTTTATCAGCTTGTGAGAATAGTTTGCCAGTAAAATTCTGCATGTTGTTTTTGAGTTTAACGTTTTTTTGAACATTAATCGATATTAAGTAATTAAGTTACAGAATAAGGTTAGAAGAACGGTTCTTGCTATAAAGGTGGACTGTGAAAAATGTAAACCAGTTTGTTTCTTTTAACTAGATTGTTGCTTTGAGAAGTTTTTACCAGTTGCCCTGGTGCCCCCCCCCCCTGTGCATTTCTGTGTAAAACGTCTTGCAGAACTGCTGGCTCTATCCCCTCGTGCTTGATGGCACATTAGGTTAATGTTGGGGTGCAATAGGGGCTGCGGGTGCTGCTGCATGCTTTGCGGCAACTCTAGATGCCAACTATCCAGTTTTTCCTAGGATTTGGGAGCTTGTCTCGGTAGTTTTAGTGTCCTGGGGCATGTCCCTGGAAATCACCAGTTTCGGTGTTGCGCCAGGGCAGGTTGGGAGTCACAGATCTCCTTCTAATACCGTGTGCCGATGATTGATGCTGAGCACCAGGATATGATGTCATATGCCGGCACTCAGCACTGAAGTCACACACACACGCTGTGAGGAAGCACGGAAAAAGAGGTCTTATGAAAAACACCTAGTGCTCCCACCATAGGACTTAAAGAAGAAAAAAGGAGGCAGAGAAAGGTAAAAGATGGGGAGAAACAAGGAATAGATAATGAGAAAGAAGAGATAATGAGAGATAGAGGTAGATAAAAAATAGGGTAGGGATAATGAGAAAGAGGAGAGTGTTTGCATTTTGCAAGTATGTAGCTGCAAGGGCAAGTGTAAGCCAATATGTTTGTGTGTAAGGACAAGCATGAATGTGGATGTGTGTGGATGTGTGTATGGGCAGGGATTTGTAAGGGCAGTGTATGTCTATATGTGTGTGTATTTTGACAGTCTATCCATACTATTGCGCTACAATGAGAGTATGTTGGCAGCTATGTAGATGGTAGAATCCAGGAAGCATGTTCAAACTTCCGACTTGGATTCCAATACAATCTACAGTACACTTAAGGATCATGGTATTTCCCAAATCATGCTACATGTATGTATGCATATTTTTACTGGACACTAATACATTTACTTAGCTGTTTGTAATTTACATAACAAAGAGGAGGTAGAACAAGTGCCGTCAAATATTAAGTAAAGCAGTCTACTGACCATTTGATTGGGGTATAACAGGTATGAGTAGGAAAAGAGATCCTTACCCAGTGGAGCTTATAGTCTAAGTGTAAGGTTATGGCTGAGAATCTTTAGATTTGTAGTTCAGCAGCGGTGGATATACCCCAATATAATTATTTTCGTAGCCCTCAGTAACACTACTTTTCCTGAGGATTGTTTCATTTCTGTATTTTAGAAGATATTCCTTATTTATGTTTGTGTTCATCCACAATAGTCTGTTTCCTACATGGTAACAACAATGGCCTATAATTGATTTCAGGTCTGTTCTCAGCGCTAAACTATTTCCCGTATGGTTTTTTTTGCCAGCTATAGTATAATTTATTGAAGGTATAAACAACATGAACGTGACCCATAAGCACTTTTCTTAATGAGGGAATGTATATTATGTTACCCATTCATAATTTATATCTACAACTCAATTTAAAAAAATAATGAAACAAAGTAACCCTCCAATCCCACCACAAATGTGATGAGAAGTGAGAAGGATGTATGAGATGGGGTCCATGCCTTTAAATATATATCCCCAAACCGCCTGAGCAAAGGATTGTAACGAGGGGATTCTAAACCCCTCACGTTGATTTAATTATCCCCTGTACCACCACACATGCCCCTTTGTTTACAGGGGATCTTGGGGCCCCCATCTTTTAATAAATATATGTTTGTGTATTTTAGTACTGTTTTTCTTTTTTTTATTTGCAAATCACCCACTTTATGTTTTATATATTATAACAAAAGCATACTTTGTATAATAATCCGAAATGTTTCATGTTCTCGTGGTTTAGTAATTTAACAAGAGGCAATTGCTTTTCCCGGTTCATTAAAAGTGACATCGCTTGTGGGATGAACAATAAGAAACAGATCGTATATAATTGTTACCCGGGGACACAAGACAATAAAATCCCGATCGATATGAATTTTATGATCAGCCAGATGAAGAAGCTATTGATTTTACAATGAGGGAAATCCAATAACTATGTGCATTTAAATTAACACAATACGTTAACAATAGATTAACTGTTTGCAGGAATGAAAATCTCGTCAATAAAATGGATTATGCTTCCAGGATTAAAATAATGAAAATTAGAAAACTTAAAAAGATGCTTAATTAGGTACACAATTATTTTTTTTCTGTGTATTTATATAAAAGGTGTTAAAAGTGACTGCAGTGCATTGTAGCTTGATCAGTGTAATTGCAGATGTCAGAGCTAAGTGTCTCTATCCGGAGTATTTGTTTTGTCATATAGCAAATGTTACGAGGAATTATAACGAGGAATCGCTCATTAGAGCTCAGCGGTTAAAGGGGGTTTGGAAAGTCAGACATGTTCTGTGATAAGGCACAACGCTGACATTAACACTTACACCAGCCCTGTTAGAAGCCTTCCAGAGAATACCCACGACAAATCACCTGATTGCTACAAAATGCGTTAAAAAAAGGATCTCGGATCAAAGGTGTTCTTTTTTTACCTGCATTAGGGAAGACCATGGACAGGTATTGCATATCATGGAGCCTCAGACAGCAAGTTCCACCTAAGAGTACAAGATTGCTTCAGGTGGTGAAAGAACGGCTTCTGGTGGTAGAGCGCAAAACTAATGGCGTCAGGCGGTAGAGCGCAAAACAAAGGGCTTCTGGTGGTAGAGCGCGAAACGAACAGCTTCTGGTGGTAAAGCGCAAAACTAATGGCCGCAGGTGGTAAAGCGCAAAACTAATGGCGTCAGGTGGTAGAGCGAGAAACTAATGGCGTCAGGTGGCAGAGCGCAAAACTAACGGCTTCAGGTGGTAGAGCACAAAATGAATTGCATCAGGTGGTAGAGCGCAAAACGAACGGCTTCAGGTGGTAGAGCGCAAAACGAACGGCTTCAGGTGGTAGAGCGCAAAACAAAGGCGTCAGGTGGTAGAGCGGCAAAACGAACGGCTTCTGGTGGTAGAGCTACAAATGAATGGCATCAGGTGTAGAGCGCAAAGGAACGGCAGCGTGGTAGAGCGCAAAACGATATCGCTTCAGGTGGTAGAGCGGCAAACGAAAGGCGTCAGGTGGGTAAGAGGCGCAAAAACGAACGGCTTCTGGGTGGTTAGAGCGCAAACGAACGGCTCAGGTGGTAGAGCGCAAACGAACGGCTATAAGCTCAGCGCAAAAAGACGGCTTCGTGGTAAGAGCGCAAAACGAACGGCTAACCCTTTCCTGGTGGTAGAGCAGAAAAACATTCAGATATACAGCGTGAAAGCAGGTAGAGCACACCCTAACATGGCACTGAATAATACACCCACAATGTCATCATCCGAATCAAGTACACAATCTTTAGCTACATAATATACATTTCTAAAATAAACAAATATGATTTTTGTAAAGAAAAATAAATATCCTCAGATCTTTTTTGTTTATTATGTTTATTTGTAAATACAGGTTTCCAAACACAGCTTACAATTGTACTTTATAGACGGAACAATCCAGAAATGAAATAGCTGTTATAAAGCTCCCGTTCAATAAACTGCTCTGCTTCATGCGGGGAATTTAATAACAGGTAACACGTTGAACTTTAAAACACAATGATGGGCCAAGTGAATATTGTGGAGAAAAGGCACCTGTACTCGAGAATGTATTATTCTGCATTATTACCAGGAAATGCCAAAGTCTGCAGGTGGCATTTCCAGGACGGCAGGGCAGATCCACAGACAATTGCGCAAAACCTGTTATTCTAGATGGAACAATACAAGTGAAAATATATATAGATATATTGAAACATTACTGTAAACTTTAATAAATTGCACCCTATATTTTACGGTTCAGTACAAGACATCTATGTTATTCGCAAAATATAATGCAGTGTAAATAAAACTCAGAGCGGATTAACAGACCTCTGGGTCACCGTGCTTGGCCTACAGGCAAGGAAATGGCGTTTGGCCCCATCCATTCTCTGCTCAGGTCTTGGTCCCATAGCACCTCCTTACAGATCTTTTCAATTGTTTTGGGGGATACACTACATACCTACATACGGCTTAACCTGCCCCATTAACCCTTCCTGCCTCCCATAATCATAGCTGGGAATTCTCTGGTCAGTCTCTTCTTTCTCTGGGCAGGGGATCAGCGTCTCGTCATGCCCACTCCAAGCCCACTTGGCTCTGACTACCCAACTCCTAAAAGCTGTTTGGGGCTAACGTCACCCCTACATGCCCCTTTATGAAGCCACTAGCCCAGAAGAGGGAGTATTATGAAGGAGGGCTCCATTGGAGCAGCCCACGTATGTTTAGGTGTGTATCATGGTCAATGTTTTTTGAGACTCATCATTTATGAAAATTTGTTCCTGATTGGCTTTTCTGACATCATGCAACCAGTTATGGTTCTTCATAATCATGGTGCAGATCCGACGTGCTGTACCTGTAAAACCATCACAGGTTTTTGGCTCTCATATCTTAAATCCTGCTAATGAATCAAGAAATGTTTACACTTTAAATCAGTGGGCTTGATTTAAAAATAGGGTTTGTGGATTCTTACCTGTGACAGCCCCCCCAAAAATCTACATTGAAATCGATACAAAGTAAGTGACTTAATGAGGTAGACAGAATATTGACAGAAATTGATACATTTTTACATGTATAAACCATTCATCTAGAATCTATAGAAGCCATGTTTATGGAACTTCTACACACCGATCGAAAGCTGAAATAAAGATTATAACATGCACAAAGTGCCAAAACAATGCATATTAGTGACAATTTCACTCTTTTAATGTCAATAAATGTACTGTAGCCTAAAAACTATGCCATTTTCTGTAAATGGTAAGTTCTACACTACTGAATTAGGTAGATTTATTTCCAAATCACATTTCCTTTTATGGGGATGGTTGTTTATACAATCATACATTTTCCCTTTAATCCCAATGTTGGATACATACAGAAATATTTCATTTTGAATTTAAATATGTTTAAAACAGAAAACAAATATATTCAGCACAGGGCTGAAATCAAAATACATATCAGAAAACACTACAGGTTGTAATGAGCTTCTGCGGTGGCAACAGCACATGCTAATGTTAATTCTAAATTTTCCCTTCATCTTTTGGATGCTTGGGATATGCATTTGACCAGTCTTTGTTTTTGAGTTTGTGCCCTAGGGGATGACTTTATAATCTTTTTGCATCTGACGTAGAGACCACTGAAGTCCCAAAATCTCATGTGACTCTTTGTTGACCCAATAAATGGTATCACCTTGGACCAAAGCTTTATAGGCTTTCCTTAGTAAGATGAGTGCCCAAGGCACATGGAGGCAAGCTTGGCAGGTAGCTCACCAGAACCTGAGGCTGCAATATAACAAAAACCATTTACCTTTTAAAACAAGACATTATTAATCCATTAAAGCCATTTTGCTGCATTATTGTATTAAATTATATACTAAAAGCCATTTTACAGAAAGATAAAAGTGTTAAATTATTAGGTATTATCAAAAATAACCTTAGCAATAATTTCCAGTACTGAAATCTAACATATAAATCGGCACAATATTTCACATGCCAATATTTTCGAAGTGCTTTTGTACAACAACTAATTACGTCAGAGAACTACTTAGCAGATATGGCAATCGATGACTGATGATGAAGAAATATAATTTGGCATTTGCTGGAACAATGTAAATAGTTATCTTAATGCCCTTTTTAATGCTATAAACAGAATCTATTTAGATTCTCTTTTATGTGAAAAGCCCTTTTTTTTTAGTTTTTCTTTATTTAATGATATGGTCTGTAATTGCCAGCTCTTAAAGAGCACATTTTAAAGCACTTGGGCAATTTCTTTAGCTTTTTCTATGAATCTCAAGTTATCATTTTATAAAAACCGTAATGTGTTTGTTTGGGTGAACCGTGGTAAAGCAGATCTATATAAAATGTAATGCTAAAATCTATATAAAATGTAATGTAATGTAAATGTTAATTGCTGGAAAGCTCTTTGTGTCAGCCTGATGCTAAAGGATTTGTTTCATTTTTTTCTAAATAAATATTGATGCTTTTTTAAAGGTATAACCAGAAAACCAGTATTACTTATTGTACGATTGATTTATATGGCGCCATCGTATCCTGCAGCGATGTACAATGGGTAAAAGGGGCCCTGCTCAAACAAGCTTATATTGTCTTAAATAAGTAGTATAGTAGTGCCTGAAAATGGATCTCAAACCTGGCAATGTATAAAAGAATTAAAAATTATAATTATCATAATAAAACAGGAAGTTTAGACTCGTAGTTTGTAGTCTTAATAGTTGCTAGTATTGTGAAGAGTATCTTATACATATAACACTTATATTAATGTCATGATGCTTGGTCATGTACTAGGTCCTTGCTCAAAGATGACTATGGGAAGTCACATTGCATTTCGATTAAGCCTCCATGTGCAGTATTGGCCTGAAGGGGACATCCACGCAGGGCCAGCATGACTGGGCTGGCCGTAAATTGCCCACTGTATATTTTTAGGTGGGAGCCCAATAGGGACCCCCTGTTAGGGGATTATGTTAATGTTATCTGTTACCCCTCCCAAGGTGGGGGGGGATTTCCCTTCAGTTTTAGAAAGTTATACAGAGTGAAGTTGCCTTTACTGGGTGATTAATGATTGGCCATGCCCATGTCATGTGACCGCCATGACTTAGCTGCTTCCCTGAGAAATTACTCAAGGTCTACAAAACTAGGCAAATGGTCAGGACAGTTGGAGTACATGCAATGCAAGAGAACAAGATTGAAAACGGAAGAGGCCATCACAGAACAAGTGCACCCAAAAGATCGCCTAGAAGGCGGACTACATGGGCGAGGTGCGCAGTCTGTGTCTGGATTAAAAAGGCGCCAAGGCTGGAACGTTGTGACATCATATCATGACGTAAAAACAGCAGAGGTATTTTCCTGACCACCGCCCAGAAAGTGCTTCATTTTCTTGTGTAAACCTATAAATTTCACATACGGTAGCAGTGGTCAGTAAAAATTAGATGTGCCGTGGAAAAAAAGCCAGTATGACTCATCCATGAACTGCAAAGCCGGAGGCTGAGTGCGTGTAACTACTATCGCTCTTTAAACTACTACATATATGTGATTGATATGATCCAGCTAATTGTTTGCCGCTTCATTTCATCAACTCGGCTTTTGCAATGATGTATTATTCTAGCCGCTTGACTTCGTGCTAATGACTGCCAGAAATGAAACTGTATTACTCACAATATCCAGCAACTATAGAATGCTGATTAATTATCATATGGATGGTCTGAAGAAGGAAAAAAATATATAATATAACTATATATAATATAATAATAATAAATAATAATAAATATGGGAAACTCTGCACAGCAAGAGGAGACTGGAAGTCATGCACTCCATGCAACTGCCTTGGGTCTCTAGGAAGAATGGTCAATAGCTTGAGAAGGACCATGGGAATGGAAGTTCCATCATCTCCTTTGATAAGGTGACATGCTGGATAATCTTTATTGTTAATAATCATAAGTGTTAGGTTTATACAGAATGTTCATTTATTCATTATTTCATAAATTCTATGGCTCTGGCGCGTTTGCAGCACTTGAGAATAAAGTGGGAAATGCTTTGTTTAGGGAAATGTATGTGCGCAATGTGATAACAGTCAGGCCTTTCAACTGATCAACAATCAGTTTGTTACATCAGTTTTTCTTACCTTGTAAAGTGTCATTTAATGTCAAACACTACATACAAACCTCATCAGATTATAAAAGGCAGTCATTTAAGTGCCCCACGTTCTATAAATGATGTACATATATAGTAATTAATTCTAGTTAATTCTCTAAGCTCTTGTGATTTAAGTACCTAATTAGTAATAGAAACAAACAATGAGACGAGTGATGGGGTTCTGATGCTTAGAACGAAATGTCAAGTGGTATATTATATCTTGTCAAACAAAATGTGATGCCTTGCGATTAAGTATATTAATCATTTTGTGTCTCATTACGCAGTGTGACAGAGCAAGAGGTTTATTCTATGTCATTATAAGGTTAACTGTTCTTGGCACGATATCAGTGTCATATCCAGGCCAAGGTCAACTAGGCCTAGGTCTACAGGTCCAGTGAGATGACAGGCCCCCTACTGCAAAACCAGGGGGCATATTTCCCTCTTGGGTGATCAGGCCCCCAGTGTGTTGCTACTCTACAAACTGCAGTAGCAGGCGCTGTGCGCCTTCAAGACACAGAAAACCAGTATATGACATCATATGACCAAGATGGTGATGGTGGAGAGGGGACTGGGGGGGGGGCTACCCTGAGTCAGGCCAAAAGTAAAGACACTGCTGCATGAGTTAACAGCCTAGATCTAGCCTTTGTAGGTCTGATAAATAACTGAGCAGAATATAATTTGATGGCAGATAAGAACCATTTGGAACTTTTAGTCTGTTCAGTTCTCCTGATATAGGAGTCAGCTCACTTGGTCATCCTATACTTTCTATTACGGTAATAAGGTTTTATTTATTAAAGGATTACATTGACCCATGTCTTCTCCGTGTCCATTGACAGAAGAAGACCTCTCTGAGCTTCTAGGTGTGGATGCTCTTATCCAGGCACACACGTATCTGTACATATACCTACACAAACTAAGTCTTCTTACTTTGAGGCAGATCATTCATCAAGGCACCAGGGGAGGCTAGAGTGTGGGGGCTGCTAGGGATGTGTCTAATGTGCACTACTTGTGCCCACTTTTCAAACCTACTGACGCCACTGACACGCTGACTTGGGTTGCCTCTGGAATCAGACCTAAAGGCAGCCATATTTGCAAGCACATGAGAAGATACTCAGCCTTCCTGACCAACAAGGCTAAGCTAATGAACCTATTCATCAGGAATCTTCTAGGAAGCCAATAACCGAGCACTTTATACCATTAAATAGGTATTTGATGGGTATTAAATGATTTGTTTTTACATGGCTTTTGCTATCTTGATATGGTTTCAATCTTGACTATTTTAGCACTTTGGTTCACCTCATAGTTCTAGGTTTTCCCTGAAGTACGCTCTACGTCCAAACACAGATACATTTAAAACAAATCAGCGCACGCCACATGATCCATCTACCCATGTGAGCTTCTGCACCCAGTGCTGGGACTGTCCTACTCTGCTAGTCTGCCCTCCGACAACACTGATTGTAATAGACAACCACGGGGATTGCCTCAAACACAGAAATATATATATATATATATATATATATATATATTTTGCAATATTGGACTACTATATATCTTTTGAAGCAATGTATATTATAAACATACATTGGTAACACTGTCTCACACTTTCTATGTAATCGTTTTTATATATAATCTCATGTGTATGGACAATGTATAGCAAAGTATTTTTTTAAGGTTAGGTTTGTTGCTGTTTTGTAATGCTAGTTATCGTGACTTGCTGATGTGAAGTTCAACTGTGTCCTTTGTGGGCTGTCAGCCGAATGATAATTGACATACTTTTCTTATTCAAGTTGGAAAAAGCCATCTGTCCCTCTGTCAGCTCAGCACCACAAAAGGGGCATCCTACAAAATGAGAAATTTTGCCATCAGCAAAACTTTTCTGACATCATAGAAAAAATGTAAAACAAAAAGACCCCATCTATCCCCTTCCCATTAACACTACCATAGTTATGAACATTACACAACTGCTTTTCCATCAGAAAAAAAAAACTTTTAAGACAGTACTGAATAATATTGATGCCCTGATCCCAGATAACCATGCAAAGCACCAAGCATGTTAGTCAACTTGGTTGTAACACAAAATAAGAAGATGTTAGAAAGGAAAGGCTTTGGATTTCTTGGCCTCTTGTTCTCCGACTGATGTCTTCTGCTATAATATATTGTATATTGTATCTATATAATATCTTTAGCGATATTCTAAAATAAGTTCATCTGTACTCAATTATGTGGCCATGTTTGTCTTTAATGTTTATGATCTTTAATGAAAGCTTATTTTGTCCTCTTTAACCATAAATATGTTCAGTCTTTGACATCCTAAAAGATTTAACCTGATACCATGGCAGTAGATAATTACTTGAAGGAGGTAGCTACATGGAACAGCCTCAGAGCAGAAGTGGTAGGGGTTAATAAGGTGAGGGAATGTAAACATGCATATGGCTACCCTGTATCTAAGATGAGACCAAGGAATGATTAAGGTGGGCCATTGGTTCTTATGGGTCAGCTTTCCCAAGTGACGGAATAACATTATTAGAATGAATATTTATTAAAATACTCATATTTATGTTGAGTGTATATTAGCTCCTAAATTCACGGATATGCTGTATGTGTAACGGGAATATGAATTACCACTCCCATGACCCTCAACATTACGAATCGAATTTTAAGGTAATAGGTCATCAACATATCAGGCTGCAGACCTATAAACATTATACAGCAAACAAATGACAGATGATGATGTAAAGGTTTTTTTGTGTGATAAATATGTACTTGATTTTAGAATGATGCCCAACAGAGACTCGTCAGGTTCTATCTGTAATTCAGTGGAATCATGTTGTTTATATTGTATTGTTGACTCATTCCATGTTTGTATGAATGGGAAAAAACTGTGAAACAAAAGTCGTTCATCCAATGGTAATTACAGAAGAGAAACAGAAAAGCAGATGGCATCGTTCCTCTTGGCAGATGTGAGGTTTTCAGCTTCACCACGGGCAACATCAACAGGGACCTTCAAAGCAAGTGAATGGCCTGCCACCCGTGGAGGATTCTGGAGGCTCCGACATTATTTATAGAACATCGGGGCAAAGTAGAGCCTTAATCCTTACGTAATATCTCATGCATTTAAATATATGTTATTACGTATCAGCAGTAGGATACAGTACTTACAATATATCAGAAATATTATGAATACATATAGAATGAAGTCATAACGTTACTGAATGTTTTACAACATAGAATGAACAAATGGGGATAGAGAGACTTGTCAGCGTACAATAGGTTTAGGGCTACTTATGCTATAGGTTTCAATATGAGGTGTTTTGAGATGCTATCAGACAGATGCGTATTGACAGGGACCTCCTAAAGTTATATTGTCAATTTCTTTGGAATTTTTGGCTTCTTCCCTGTGAATTATATGCCCACAGTGGCTACTATTTAAGGAGCTGATGCCATGCTACATAAGAAAAGGACACCTCCTTGTAAGCTGCACTGGTTCCAAGTTTTGCCAACATTAAGGAATGGCCAACCCTGGCCAGGTTTCTTCTGAATGAAGGGTTTTGTCATCCCTACTGTACATAATGCATCGACATTAGTGGGATTTCCTGAATTTCATCTCGACAAGCTGCAGTTCTGCAAATAATACCCAATGGGATTCGATATCGGAGATCGCCAACCCAACATGTAATGTTTTTTTACCCACTTCTTTAAGGACACTTGCAGCATTACACATTAATGCCCTCCTGTATTCCTTAGCTCACTGTTCATAGTCCCTCTTCTGCTATACTTACACTAGTGTGGCCGGTCCATCCCTAACCACGGCACTTTTACCTATTGTGTAATAATACACCCTAAATCCCTCTAGACTGTTAGCTCTTTGAGCAGGGCCCTCCTCACCTGTTGTCTCTGTAAGTCAAATTGTTATATTATATAATACTTGTTATGTCCTGTGTACACATTGTACAGCGCTATGGAATGTGATGGCGCTATACAATAAATAAGAATAATAAGAGGTAATCTTATAAGAATCATCCGGGGGTCTGTTTTCTAAAGCATGAGTTTGTCAGTAAGGTTAGCAGGATAGTCGTATTTCAGCTTCTTGACTTCACAACACATTATGAAGATCCAACCCAAGTGAGCCTCAGCTGCAGGAAGAGCTTGGCTAGCCCTGTATAATGCGCATTTATATCAATGAAGATTCTCCAAGGTCTCCTCGCCCACTGAATTATTGGTCGCTACCATCATAAAGAGAATCTTCATGAAAGAGTTAATATTTAAATGATCTCATGGTTAAGACAAAAGTTTGAATTCCTGTGAATTTATGAAAATTAATTTGTAGCTGAAATCGATCGCACATCAACCAGAAAACAAAAAGTGAAAATTGTGAAGAAATAAAGTATGTAAAAGTTAAATGATGTTAAATGATGCTGTCCTTTTAAAATGGGCTAATTTGGCTTTTCTTTGCTTAGCTCAGCATTAAATAGACACGTTATACATCAGCGCTATACACCTATTTAACCGTGTTTACTGTGTGCTTAACATTAATTGTAACCAAATGACATTCACATTGCCAGTGTGGGGTGTCTTATGAGACTTGAGTTCAAACTCACGTTCATTAAAAGTTAATTGAAATTATTTTGAGCCAAATGCTTTCCAACCCGGAATGTATTAATAATGAATTCTTACTTAAAAATGCAAAAAAACATATCATGTCTGTTGGCTACATTGTACATTCCCTACAGGCAAACAGTGGAAAAACTGTGCAATGAATCAAGGGCACAGCAGCGTCTTTGATTAAATAATTAGGCCAGCCATTTGCAAATAGTAAGCATATAATATTAATCACAGCGTATACTGCGAGTATGAAACAAGGGAGGAAATTTGTAACCATGTCAGGAACAGCTATCCTTCGGCAAAAGCTCTGCTGGAGATGTAAATCCCAACTCTCACTGCTGTGGACTCTAACTCCTATAATGCATAGCCAGTCTGTGGAGTCACAGTACATTTTAAGTGCAGAGCCAGTAAAAAAACTTGGTAGCTCTTACATGGCTCTTATTGTGCCTATAGGACAGGCTTTCTGGCCACGCAGTGATGTCCTGCTGTCTGGCTAAGGCAACTTCCATCTCTGGTCCACTTGCTAAATGAGGTGTTTTTCTGTGCTGCCTTTTTGCAGCATGTCCTAAAAAAAATGTATGTCCTAAAAAAAATGTGCTTACAAGCCCACTAGGACATGCCGGTACAGCCTGACTTTTTTGACAGCCTGAACTCCCTCCCTGCAATCTAGCATTCCCTTCTGGTAGATATCACTGCTGACGTTCATTGAAGGGTGGGATATGCACAGAAGGATCTGTCTAGATTGTTCCCCCTGCTGGCCAAACACACACATTGCGATCAGCAATACACAACAGAGATTTGCTTGCTGAACACAGTGTGATTAGTGCAATGGATATCGTGGGGACAAAAGTGAGAAAAGATAAATAAAAATAAAAAATATATACATAAACAATACAGTGTGCCAATTGATTTCATTGTGACGCCACTGGCAGACATAACATGCATCCATCTAGCACTAAAAGAATAAATTTAAACAAAAACCCTTACATCCCATTGCCCTAGCACTGCACATATAAAGTGTGAGGGATGCAAACTATTTACACTATTTTGGCCGGAATACCACATAGATTGTATGATAAAATATATATTAGCGACATCAATGTGCATGGCCTTTTCTCTGTATGATACGTGGATTATTGTGGAGCTGATATTACTTTCATTCTGAAAAATAGCAACTATGGTAACAGTTCACATATTGCTTGAGCTATAAATATCCTGGGTCATTATTTTACGAACCGGTGCAAATAGCATTATAACAGCAAATCTCATAGAGGATCAAATAGATAAAAAATAGAAAAATACATTTCTCCTTTGACACGGAACCTGAAAATGAATCAAAATAAAGTCATTACGAGTGTTCTGATAATAACGTATGGAATCCTTACTGAGTCACCACCTAAGGAGGGTGTCTTTGGTCTCACTGTCTATCCAGAATTTTTGTTTTTAGAAAGTTTGCTCTGCATAGCATTGTTACCTATAGTTACTATACATCAGAAACGTAACCCCTTACTTACATTGTTCAAAAAGGAATGTTAAATAATGTCAACGTACTGCTGATATTCTGAATACATTATACATATTTATAGAAGGATCTACTGATAACTTTGGATTAATAAACCTTGTGAGATATTTTGATGTACAGAAAATAAATCCTTCCATAATACATGAGTATACCATTTTCCAATTTTAGTTATCTTGACATTACCAACGTTCACAATTAACAACAATTCTACACAAGTAAAAAGCCCCCAGCTTGACGCTGTCCCACCAAATACCAATAACCATAACCATTCTCAAGTTCCAACTATATGTCCTTCCACACAGTGCTCTAACTTTTAAGACAATCAACATCCGATTTAGGTTGCCCCCACCCCAGATGGGGTAACCTGACCCCTAGACAGCATAGGCAGGGACAACTTGCTAAATTAATTAATGCAAAAGGAAGAGGTCCCAGACATGTAGGCCCCTTTTCAAACATTTGGCCCAAACACCTGCCCCTTGTAGGTTATATAAGCCATACAAACCCCAGACCTCATTTTGTTTCATGCATTTCTTATTTAAAGTAGGGAAGTAGGGGGATGACCTGCCCCAAAGTGGCAGTGCTCTGTCTAAAATGCTAAGTTACATCCCTGAATGGCTTCAGGACTGCCACCACCTGCCCCATTAACGCCCAACGTTCTACTCAGAGGACATGGAGTGATCCGTTCCTTCATGTCAACAGTGGAGCTTCTTCCACAGCTGCTGGCTTGCCTTCACACTTGTGTCCAGCCGGTTCCAGCAGTCTACACTGCCCGTCAGTTGGAATAGCTGCCCTTACCACCAGTTGTAGTATATGTGCCACTTGGTGCTACTGCGTGTGCGTGGTCTACCGCTTCGTGCTGAGCTGTTGTTACTCCTGGACGCTTCCACTTCACAATAATAGCACTTTCAGCGGACCAAGGCAGATCTTCTGGGGCAGAAACTTCACAAACTGACTTTTGGCAATGACAGTGACATGTTTAAACTCACTGACCTTTTCAGTATGGCCCATTCTACTGCCCATGGGCTTTATTTTATACACCTTTTATCACAGAATCTGGTTGAAAAGCCTAAACCCAATAATTAGGAGGGGTGTCCACATACTTTTGGTCATATAGTGTAGAACCCTTAGTAGAGACGCAATGTATTTTATTTACATAATTTCATTTATAAGACATTTTTCTGCTGTTTCTATACATCTTGTTGCAACTTATAGGGCTGAAGAACCCTGTGATACACTCAGACCCAGCGGACATTCTGAGCTCCTACAAAAGAGGGACATCAGGGGAGGAATAAGGAATTTTGGACCAAAAGGTGGATTGTCCTTTCCAAAATGCGACACTTGGGAGACATGATAATGCACAAGCTAGAACACAACTGACAACATTGCCCTCAGCTGAACAATAAAGTGCGTTGGTTTTCATTTTTTTCTCTTCAGACTTTCTGTACCGTTCTAGCAGATGCTTATTTCTTTCCCGAAGCGTAACACAGTTACAAAACCCTTACAGCCTTGGTACATAATTATTTTCTGTTTAAAAAAAAAAAAAGTGCTTTTCGCATGCTTGCATGCCAAGTTATCTCAAAGGGCTGCCTATTTTTTGTCAGCTGCTGTAGGTATTTAAATATCTGGAGTGGGAGGATAACGAGGAGGAGAGACTCCCAGCTTTTGTGAATATCTCAACATCTGCCTCATTTTAAGTGCATAAAAAAAAAAATATGACATAAAATGTCAAAAGAACATTGACAAATACCGAGAGAGAAAAAATCTACTTATACCAGAGAAATTAAAGTGATTCTGCCTGATAAATACAACTCATCCACAAGCAGACTAAAGAAATAGCGTGAAACAGCAAAGAGGAGACCACAGCGTTAACTGATGGACGCTACTTTTGCTTATGAGACTTCAACAGAGCCAGACTGGCCGTAACGCACTGCGGACAAATGCCCGATGGGCTCCTGGCTGTTTTGCATTTGGCCCTGCCTAAAACCCGTGATTTTTTCCATATACCCAAATGTTTCCCCAGTTTTCTTGTTGTAGTTAGGCAATCTATAAAATACAGAATGTACGAGAAAAGTCTCTCCAAGGACTCCTCGATCCCATATCAGAGCTGTAGAGATACGAGACTTGGCACCTCCTACAGTCCACCAAAAGGGTTCTGGATGTCTCTTATGAGACATGGACACACATAAGAGGGAGGAGGAGGAAAATATATAGCATGACACCGTCTTCAATACAAAAACAATTGATACATACATTAAGATCACTCACACTCACAAAATGGATGTCACCCCAAGCTGGGAGCTGTAAGGCGACAATGGCTTGAAGAAGAATGCCAATGGCTGATAACCTTCCGGAGAATTGTAAGCAATTACCTTATTACTCCTTTATATAACTGCAAAGGTCCCTTAAAGACACCTGCGTAAAGGTGCTGCTCCACCAAGACATTTTGCCCAAATTTACTAAATCCTTGAATTATGTATTACTGTTAAATACATGTAATAATTTTAAAATGCAGCATTTTTCTGTAGTTTCTTGCTCAAAACCTTGGGCCTTTTCATTTGTTCCCTCCGCACTGCTCTGGAAGCCACACAGGTGGCCGATTGCTTGAAGGTCTAAATCAGGGATCTCCAAACTTGGCCCTCCAGCTGCTGCAGGACTACATCTCCCATACTCCTCAGCCAGCCCCTTAGCTGAAGGAGCATTATGGGAGATGTAGTCCTGCAGCAGCTGGAGGGCCGAGTTTGGGGATCCCTGGTCTAAATGATAGGGTGCATTGAGGTAAGAAATATAATGACAGACGGGTTTCTTTCTGTACATGATGCGGCACTCATCGCGTGATATTTTGTGAGGCTCCTATAGGTAGAACGACACCTTCAAAGAGCAATGACTAAAAAAATAAATCTGATTTTTTTTCCTCACCATTATTTCTCACCATTTTTATCCAAAACGCTTGAAGATCTCCAGTTTCTGGTCATAAGATTTAAAAAAAAAATCAACTTGTACATGAACCAAATGCTATTTTGTTCCCATGTAGCAAATTTTTTTACGAAGCCTGAAAAATTTTCTGCTCATTTCAACAACCCATTACAATCAACTCCGTAAAGCATGAACGGCCAGCTTGCTTATGACTCATGGATGTTCCCAATCCGATAAATTTGCTTTGAGACTGAATATGAATTATATGTTTCCAGCAGAGCTATAGACGTTTCACACCCACATTTGTAGATATATCTGACTCATGCTCTTTTTTATCACAGACGTTTCATTGAAAATGGAAAATTAAGCCGTAACATCTCTAACTTTCTAAGTTTACCTCTACATAATGACTCCACTGTGTACAAGACCTTCTTTTAGGTACATGCGACCTTGTTGTGTCTGAGCACAAATGTGGGGTCCTAACTAACCTTATCAGCTTTAGAGGGCAAGATATCACCATGCCCCATGTTGTGCCTACCAACACTGCTTGTGTGATTTGTGACCTGCAAGACTGTCTTTTGCAAGCGTGGGCGTCCCCCGCATTTGGAGTAACAGTGTATTCCAGGTGCAGGGAACGCACACGCTTGCAGAACACAATCTTGCCGGTCACAAATCACACAAGCAGCGTTGGTAGGCACAGAGCCAGGTCCAGAGGCACGGTGCAGAAGAATAGTGTGATGGTCCAGATACAGGGGTAGGCAAGAAGTCAGATCCTATATAACAAGCCATGCCACAAGCTCAGCTGGCAAAGTATCACTGAGCAAGGAATCCAGAAAGCAGGTTTAAATAGTCTGCGAAACAGGTGCCGTGATCAGCACTCAATGGGTGCAAGCAGAAGTACCCTGAGTGCAGATAACAAAACAGTAGAGCAGGTAGCTCTATCTGCAATATAACGAGAAACACGCTGTCTTTGTGATTGTAACACTTTAGGGGTAGTCATCAAGTGTGCTTGTCATTGAAAACTGACAAGATGTCACCTCATCGTGATAACATTTGACCTATACATTGTGCTGGCCAATAAAGTGTTTTACTCACCTACAGTGGACTTTGTCATCCATATGTTTGTGGATTACAGGTCCACTTCAAAGAAGCTAGGGGTCTGCACCTGCTAAGTGGTCTTTTGATGATGTCTCACTCGGGAAATATTGCTTTGTGATCCCAGAGATGGTTGACAGCATTGTTATGAAAACCTTTTTTGCTATTTCTAGAATTTCGCAAAAAACCACAAAATCTTTTTTGGTCGATGTCTTTGAATGTTCTGAAGAGTAATTAAAGGCGACAATGACTACTTAGTCATTTGTTAAAGAGCCATTTTCCTGATTTTGACTAGAAATCCATTTCTAGAGATCATTAAGTTATTGACGCTTGCATTATTACTCAACAAGCAAACACTGATTTTCCAAAGAATTTCTTTCCTTGAGAAGAACACATTTCAGGTCAGTAAAGCAATATAATAAAGGACACAATTTATTTCCATGAACATAATTACCTCCTTCGAGGCACAATGTGAATGGTTCCTTTTTACCCTGCCAGTGATCCAATCAGCTCAGCTTGGTGGGGGATCATTATTTAGTCCAGCTGCAGTCCAGCGGTCTCCATCCTTATTGCTTAGCAATGGCGGAATCCCTAAGCAAGCCGTTATACTATGGGCCTTCGTGGTCAGCTGCTGCTAAGGAAAGCTTAACTTCAGTCACCCATGGAGAACCGTCCATGGCCCAATAATTTGCCTATATTAGTCTATAACATATGGAATATTTACTCTCCGGCTCTGTGATGGTATCAGGCTTTTATTGGAAATCTTATAAATTTGTTTATGTTTGTATTTATATTTAACACAATACATAAGGTATTAGAATAAGGAGAAACCGTCATCAATATTGGCCAATTTTTTTACGAGTTGAATACGTCAATTCATAGCAAATACAAATCCCAAACCTTTAAAGAGGCAGATTAGGTCCTATAGTCCTCTATTTATAAACCTCGAATACAGAGTTTGTGTAGTGCTATGGAATATGTGGAATGTTGACTTTCCTAATACTCTAATAATAATAATAATACTATATTTTGCCCTTGGAATGTAAAAATCCAAAGTACGGTATTGTTGATAATGAAGTCTGAACTAAACTTCATTTGACCTCTGCATTAAGCAAAGAGGAAGGGGCCGGTTGCGTGTTATACGGAAAGTACTTATGGAGAGGATCACATGATTATGTGGCGATGCCCCCTATAAGAAGCATGCATGCCACGAGCGCACATGAGGATGCCTACACAACAGCTGACTGTATCTCACATTACTACTGGCACCATACTTCTGAGCTGGGGGTGCGCGAGACGTCAAGGATGGCAGGAGGCAATACGAGCTTGGTTCGCACCCTACTGACATCTAAAGACCTTCAAGATTCTTCTTCTGCCTTATTTTGATAACCTCAACATTGATTGCTCCCGAGGAACAACTCACCTTATTAACCAAATAAAGTGCCCAACAACGTAGGAGAAAGATGCCAACTTTAAATTTAAAATTGACCACAATAACTTTTTTGCTTTTAAATGTTCACATCCAGCAAAGTAATTTACAGAAAATCTAAGCTTTTATATTACGTTCTGAGAAAAGGTGGCAAATCATCTGCATTAGCCTGGTATTCAGAAACATGTATTAATCTCAACTGGTGTTCCGCCAAAAAAAGCCACAGGAGCGCAATCTCCTAAAACGTAAAATTCTAAAGGATAAAAAAAAAAAAAAATTACAACTCTTCTTACGCTTTAAAAGCAACTGGTGTTTAAAGAAAAATTACAAGTTCCAAAAGAAAAGTATTGTAAATGGACTACATGGAAATCGATTTGACCCGTATAGAATGTACCACTAATGGAATTTTTGACATTTCATGCAGCGTGCTATTCATGTTTCTCTGGAAAGGAGTGAAGTTGTACAGAACAATTACAATATTAAACGAATGCAACTTTAATAAAAAGTAAAATTTCCACTGTAAATTGAAAGATGGAAACAATGGAAAGAAAAAAACATTTAATTGAAAGGAAGTAGTATTAATGTTATGGATTTCCCAACAAGTCAACTTGAGTTAGAGTTGTCTTGTTAGAGACTGTCTTAGCGGTTGTGTTAAATTTAGTTGTATTCAAAGTTTTTTTCTGCAACTAATTTCATTTATTTCTTGTTTATCAACCAGTGCAATAAGTAGCAAATAGACTTATTTAACCAGTCGCTATAGACAGTAGTTCCAGGAGATTGGAAGATGGCAATTGTGGTGCCACGAAGGAGGCATGAAAGACTCGGCCAGCTACAGACCAGTAAGTAGAAAATGAATGGAAACCAAGCTAAAGGAAAAGATTGTTAAATATCTGGATATAAACAGTTTGCAAGATCAGAAACAGCTCAGGTTTACTGTAGGGAGATCTTATCAAACAAATCTAGATTTTATTGACATTGTCCTTCATAGAAGACTCATTAGTAAATAAATTGCAGTATTTGGGTGTAAAAGTAGTTAAATGGATAAAGTGGTTGAGCACTGGCAGGAGGCAGAAGGTTGCAGTTAAGGATGTGCATTTAGAGGTGGGACTCGTTACAAGTGCGGTACCTGAGGGCTCAGTACAAATTTAGCAATATTACAAAAGGTCTTTTTGCAGATGATATGAAGGTCTGCAACTGGGTAGAGACTCCTGGTGGAACAAGCCAAATGGTATATGATTTAAGTAACATAGAAGAATGTCTGAGAGTGTGCCATCCACAGTTCAGTGCTGATAAATGTAAAATAATACACCAACCCATCTACCCCCTTCTCATTATCTACCCTCTCCCTACCCCCTTCTCACTATCTATCTATCTCTACCCCCCTTCTCACTATCTACCCTCTTCCTCCCTTACCCCTCTTTCACGATCTACCCTCTCCCTCCCTACCCCCTTCTCCACGATCTACCCTCTCCCCCCTTCTCACGTCTACCCTCCCTCCCCCTAACCCCCTTCTCACTATCTACCCTCTCCCTCCCCCCTTCTCACGATCTACCCTATTCCCCCTTCTTCACTATCCTACCCACTCCCTCCCTACCCTCCTTTGTAGGCCACTTACCGTGCAGTCCTGTGGTGGGGACGCGAGGCCTCTGTCTCGCTGCGCACGGCTTCACTGCTGAGTGAGACAGACGCCTCAAGCTCCCAACACTGCAGTCTGGGCAGCGCTGAGGCAGGCGGCAGCGGCGAGGAGCAGAGGAGTCCTGGATTTCTGTCAGTCAGGGGGGCCCAAGAGTTGCCAAGCAGTCGTTTTCAGCAACCGCTCGCCACCCCTTGGGCCCCCCTGACTGGCAGAACTCCAGGGCCCGGTCGCGACCCCAGTAGTTCCGTCACTGTACAGTGGGCATGTATTAAAACAGATATCGAAGATAGTTTGGTGAATAATACAGGTCACCCTAAAGGTCATATTATAAAATGGGGTTATAAGTAGACAAATGCATATCTAATATTATCCATTTAACAGGCATATAACAAAATCAATGCACAAAAAACTGGAAGGTCTTTGAAAATACTGCAAAAGCATCTGTTAGGAAAATCAGTCAGAGCATTGTCTGTCTCATATGAGAAGTGACCGCCACGGAAATGTCCACTGATACAGTAAAGGCGAAACAAGCAGGCATCAGGAGAACGGATACGTTTTTTGGGTAGGTTTTCTTTATACCAAATAGTTTATTATTTTTTTTCCATTATTTATAATTTTATTAACAAGCAATAATTGGCGGGACAAAATAACAGAATGTATCAGAGTGTACAATTTAAACCCTTGTCTTCTCAACTCACTCAGGAATAGTCATGTTTTAGTTCATCTTGTCACAGCTACTTTTTTGTATTTCTATTTTTTAATGAAATATTTGAGCCCCCACACTTTCATATAGCAAAGAATAACAATTATTTGAGAATTGCTATGTTTTATTGCCTCATTTTATGTTTTATTATAAAAAATATATAAAGTATATATATGCTTTATCTATTTTGTGCCAACAGGTATACAGCACTCAACAGTTGATATTTCATTGAAAGTGCCTGTCTTGTGAAGATTACAATCTAAATAAAAAGGCTATAATATCTCTTCAATTAATATGTCATTAAAGAGTGCAAGCAGCGGCTGGTCATCCGTTTTGCAGTAGGCACGATAGGCATGTTCCCAGGGGCCCCTGAGCAATAGATGAACTATGTAGCTACTTACATACAATAAAAGTCCAATCATCAATGATCATTTAAAACAGAGCCGTAGCTAGCACCTTTTGTGTCCAAGGCAAGAATGGAAAATTGTCCGTGCTTGAAGAACAAGCAATAACCGATATTGTTAATGATCAATTAGGGACCTTTGAAATATAAAATGAAAAAATATTTGCAGAATCTAAACAACTACAGTCCAGAGCACTGCAGAAAATATTTGCCCTTCTCCATGACATCTTAAATGCCCCGTGTGGCCATATCGA
>VKOC01002241.1:0-19510 GCA_009364415.1 Spea multiplicata | reverse complement strand
TTTTTTCAACCTGCCCCCCAGTTATGCACATCTGCCCCCAGGCTTGCCACTCTGCCCCAGAAATGCCTTATGCCCCATATATGCCCCATATATGCCACTGTGCCCCATGATATGCCTTTTAACCCTCTAAATGACACTGTGCCCCATGATATGCCTTTTAACCCTCTATATGCCACTGTGCCCCATGACAGCCGGGGAAGGTCTGCGCGATGGACGCAGACAACCCCTGCTGCTAACCGCACGTCCTCCCGGCTGCAGCGGAAGTTGTCTACGCGGATCTCGTAGAGCTCTACACGCTGCCCGGACTAAGCACTGGGGATTCAGAAGCACAGGTAAGTTGGGGGGGGCATAACACAGGAGGATCCAGAGCCCCTGCATCGCTGCGGGGGATCTGGATCTTAGTCTCATAGTCAGACCTATTTGAGACGAGGGGTATTTTTCAGAGCATTTGCTCTGGAAAAAAACCTTGTCTTATAATCGAGCAAATACGGTATTTTCTGTAACATCAAAACACAGTGTTACAGATGCAGTTCAAGTGAATATGACCTTAGGGCACCTAAGGTTGAAATACCTGTGGATATAACCAGATTTACTTGGCATTATCTGTATTTTATCTACCCTGTTGGATACCATGATCTGTCATAGTTTCCCATGCTTGCCACCATTATATCAATGGGATATGGGATGAGTGCCAGTACTGCCAGCCTTCCCTATATGGGCTTTGTCTTGAGCTCATTCATGAAGACACTGGGAGCATGCTTATATGTAGTGCATACAGACATACATCCTACAGGGCTTTGTACATTTCATAATATAGAGTTCTTCAATAGTTCTCTGCTCCTAGGGACATCTAGAGTCAATGCCTTCAAGAGACTATTTCATTGCATTTACATTTATCTATGTCCCCAGAGTAACCTTCCTTGTTGGAGACAGAGAAGTTCAATACACTTGCAGTCAATGCTTCTATTATTTGGTGGAAATGCCACAAATCTTACCAGTAATCGAGCAAGAGAATGAGTATGTGTGCGTGTTTTACCACCTTCTTTATACATAAAACATTGAATTTAATAGCCCCAAAAAATATAGGCCTATCTAATCTGTGTCAGCCCTGTGTCAGTCTTCCAATGCTGCAATGTTGGTTTCTTAATAATGTCTCAATATTCTGCCATAACAATGATGTTTTAGACTGAAGCCTCATTGTTCAAGTATACCGTTTATGCATTTTTTGTTATTGGTTTAAGGGATCTTTAGTTTTTCTTCCTAGAATGTCTTCATGTATATGTATTATGGTGAGGTAGAAATTGTGATGTTCCAATGCTATCCTTTTGGAGCTAATACTTAGGAAATAGTAATAATGGAAGTTGTGATGTACTGGACAACCAATTGGTTAAAGTTCTCCTTAAGTTCAGGCAAACTATAATCATTAATATATGTGTACAACTGGCCTTACCAACCGTCATGGTTTTCTTCAGTTTTAGAGCAGATTATCCGTGGGACCTAAATAGGTTTTTTTTGTACACAAAATCAGACTTCCTAGAATTAAATAAATATTGAATAATCTAAATATTTGGAAATATAGAGGCAAATGTGGCTTTCCAATGAAGCTTTTGGTTAGGACCTACCTGGTCCTGATGTTTTTGGAAGCTGGAATCCAATGCAGATACCTTGGGTGCTGCCCACTAGTGAACAGGACAGGAGAACACATACATTAGAGGGATGTGGCCCCCTAATGAGTCGCATCTAATCACTCATGCACGATGCACGTGATAGGGCTCCTGCAGGCTGCACAAACGGGCTTGTCTTCTACTAGCTCATCTGCTGCCCTGGTAAATTGGTGCTTTGATTTTAAATGATAAAATAAATATTTCTAGGATATTCAACATTATTACTGTATTTGCTCGATTATAAGACAAGGTTTTTTCAGAGCAAATGGTCTGAAAATACCCCTCGTCTTATAATCGGGGTTGTCTTATAATCAGACCTCAAATAGGTCTGACTAGGAGACGACTAAGATCCAGATCCCCGCAGCTGCAGGGGACCTGGATCCTCCTGTCTCCCCATCCCCCCACCCCACTTACCGGTACTTCTGAGTCCACGGTGTGTAGCTGGGGCAGCGTGTAGATGTCTACGCGATCTCTGACCGTCGGGAAGGTCTGAGCGATGAACACAGACAACCCCCGCTGCTAGCCACACCTCCATCCGGCTGCAGCGTAACGTCTACACGCTGACCCAGCTACATGACAGGGGACTCAGAAGTACCGGTAAGTTTGGAGGAGGGAGGGGGAGGGAGTGTTAAATAGGAGGCATAAGGCATTTCTGGAGGCAGTGCCACTCTGCCTCCAGAAATGCCTTTTTAACCCTCTATACACCACTTTGCCTCCTGAAATGCCATAAACCTCCCTATATGCCACTCTTCATAATATGCCTTTTAACCCTCTACATGCCAGAGTGGCATATAGGGGTATAAGGCATTTCTGGGGGCAGAGTGGCACACAGGGGGGTCAAAAGGCATATCATGGGGCACAGTGGCATATAGGGTCAAAAGGCATATCATGTGGCACAGTGGCATTTAGAGGGTTAAAAGGTATATCATGTAGGGGGTATAAGGCATTTCTGGGGCAGATGTGTATAACTGGGGGGCAGGTTGGAAAATAGAAGGAAATAAAACCAAAATATTTTTCTCAATCATAGCTTTTATTAAAAAAATAGTTTACATGAATTAACATTTACTGGTAAAACATTTTTCATATAGGGTCGTCTTATATTCAGGCTTTCTTTTTTCCTAAATTAATATTAAGATTTGGGGGGTCGTCTTATAAGCGAGCAAATATGGTAGAACGTATGTTATTAATGCTGCATTTAGTTAGAAATATAAATTCAATAGAGCGTCTTTCTTTTGTAGCTTTTGAAGGCATTTATACGTTAGGATGGGCACCAGGTGGATGACAGGACGGCATTGTACATAATATCACACACCAGGATAAGAAAGGCCAGCTTTCAAATTACTGTTAGGCAGGGATGCTATTTTATAGAATAGAGGGTCATATAATCCTGAAACTATTGTTCCTACTTACCGCACAGTCTTCTCATAAATCTTTACGAGGAGGAGATAAGGAAATAGGAAGGCATCTGCTTTTATGCCTGCACTTTACATCTGAGAGAGGTTGCAGGAAAGCCAAAAAGATTCAGTCAGTCATATGTCAATGGATGTTTTTTTTTCTTCTCCTATAGAGCGATCCATTAGAGAATACTGTCACTGGCAGCATTTATAAATTCACAGAACTAGAGAAGACAACAAAACTTACAGAAATATTGTCAGTGTCAAAAATGTTAGATCAAACACAATACAGTTTCATCTTGAATGGCATAATATTTTCTGCCTTTAAAGTTATAGCAGGATTTTTGACAAACAAGCTCTGTAGTCTGGTGGAAGGTTTTGATTCATCTGTTCCATAAACTTTTTGTAAGTTATGAAAAACATAGAAACACCATGCCCAAGTATCAATCTTTAATTAAGGCAAATGTAGCTTATTTACATTTTCTTACATGAAGACTTTAGTCATGGTCCCAAAAATAGATTACTAGGCTACTACTAGGTTGAACTTTTGTACCATAGCAGCAGAAGAAAGGGCTTCTTAGATGTCTTTGTGTTTTTTTTTTAATGAACAATATTATACATAATTATAAACAGATGGGAAACATAGTTAGAGCACAAAAAAAGCAACTTGACTCCTGATATTTCACCAGTAATGAATGATAATGTAGATGAGTCACTTTATCCTCAAGGGCTCTGTGAAGGGTTAACTCAGCTGAAGTTGCATGCTCTTGTATTCTACACCTGCAAAGCAATTCATATATTCACTGGTGTACAGGTTTCTTGCGAGTAGATGCAAGTGTATGCCTTTGAGTTCTTATGTTTGCTCATAAAAGGTGCTATCGCAAAAAAAATTGAACCCCAAAACATTGTTCTGATATTTCAGTTGCTGGTAGAGAAGAATGATGCTTAGTCTTTTGGTGTTATGAGATTAATATTACCCAAACTTGTTTAGTATTGAATGGTAACTCTCAGTGCAAGCTGCATCTGGTGGCTGTTATCCATGGCAGTAAGCAGTCACAGAGAAGTAGAGGTAGACTAATCTACGTCAGAGTAGCAACCAAGCGTCTCCTTTCTAATACACTTGACATCTTTTGTTTTATGGTAATGCTGGGGCTAACAAGTGACAATGACAATAGTGGCAGCAACATTCTAATTGTTTCTAAATATTACACATAAAATTGAGAAGATTGAGGAGAACACTGCCGTGTTGGATTCTGTTACAGTACATGATGTGAAACAAGCCCTTACAAAAGTTGTTCAACGAAAATGGTTTTCAGCTTGTCCAAACGTTGGGTGGTCATCAAAGGAGTTGTAGTTCAACAATAGCTGGAGGTAAGGTGAGTTGGTCATGCAACATATATTGTTTATTGAGTTGTAAATGTGGTACTTATAAAAATGCTAATTTCCAGTACTGGATCCTCACTATAAAGAGTACTCATTTAAGTCATGTGAGGTTTCTGTGTTTGCTTTGCTAGTATGTTCAAGGCTTTAGACCTTAAATTACAGCTACTCTTTACTTAAAAAGGCTTTATTGCACCCTACTATGACAATTTAGCAGTTCAACTCTCACATTCACTTCACATAAAATGAATCATCAGGAGGTGTGATCAATAGCAATAAATCATAGTGTGGGAAGGAAAATGTAACAAAAATATTTGTCCTGCAGATCCTGATAGTAGAAGTCAGGTTTGACAATTCATATTACTAGAGATGATGTTAATTATGTTTGCTATACAAAATTATCAATGTGCAGTTAGAATCTATGTACATAAAGACAGCCAAGTCCTAGCTTTTTTGTTGATTTTCATTTTTCAACAATTTAAAATTGTGTTTAGTGCATCCACACAAATTTTTCGAGCTGTCCCTTACATTGGTCTCGCTGGGTCTTTGGGACCCTTGCAGCACTTTAAGGCATGTTCTTTGGAACTGTTCGGGATAGATTAGTAGAGAAGGAGAAGTGTTTCTGCACCTCTCTTTCTCTGTGAATCTATCCCTTCGTCAAAAGGGCACAGCCACGGGGACAGCCTCTCCCCCATTTCCCCAAGCAAGGGAAAGGTTGTGCCTGGAAGTTTTGTCCTTTTGCGGAAGTTCCAGGTTCGCGGAGAAGCAGGCAAAGAAAGAAGACACAGGGACATGCGGATGAAGAAAGAAGGAAGACCAAGAGGCAAGAAAAGAAGAGGAAAATGAAACAGGTTATGATATAACATAATGGATGTGGGCATGGTTTTGGTGGAGAGGGGCATTTCCTTGGACCCAGGCAGCAGAATGTCTTGGGCTGGCCCAGTAAATTATGATATATTATATTTTTTTTTTAAGGTAAAAAATGTCTTTCATTTGAAACTATATTTATTCATGTAGATAATATTTATTACCACTAAAATATAAAAAGTGAGCAAAATTGAAAAAAACTCACATTATCAGAAATTTGCTTAGTATTTCTTTCTTATTGTAGATGCAAAAGCTTAGTTGTTAATAACTAGTACAGTTATTACCACATATATAGGGTTTGTTATGCTAATGTGCTTCCGTGCTACATTATTTTTTTTTATGAGTAATACTTTTTTACTTAATATCCCAAGTAGGAAGGGTACACTGCACCAATTTTATTATATATTTCACAAGAAACAAATAAAACCATTTTGTTTGTCAACAAATGGGTAGCCTGATGGCTAACAGAATTTATTACTTAAAAATGATAAAATGTGGTTCTTGAGAGTACTGACATAGGTAGACCCTAGCTATATTAGACAGGGTTTAGTTCATGAATAAGATATACGGAGGCAGGCTGCAGATTGTGAATAGATACACAGAAGGATTTACACAGGACTGTCAAACAGGAGTCTGCTCCTGAGGTTATAGAGTCTGTTGCTGCAGCTCTGCAGGACTAATTAGCAACCGCTAGAGATCCAGTTATACCTTGTCCAGATGGTGGTTAAGGAGGGACAAATTTTCCTTTTCATTTGAGTAACGTGTATTGTATCTCTATTTTAGTTGTATCTTAATAAATATTACGTTTTATCAGATATGGTTCTCTCTTTTAAAACAGTTTATCAGCTACTAGGGTTTTACTGGCCAGTAATCCTATCTCTTAGCAGAGCCATTATTTGTGTTTGTGCTCTATCGAGATTTTAGTCGGCGTGTTTCCGTGCCTCTGAAAAGTGTTTTCTTTGCACCATCGACTGGCTTCAAGCAGCCAGTCAGTGGTGCAAAATTCCGGAAAGGGAGGAGTTGTTGTACTGCAGCTTCTCCTAAAGGTAATTTCTTTTTATTGTCCTACAGGTTTAATGAATACAAAAGTGATTACAAAATACTGTAGTTTGTTATGCATTTGTTGTTTGTAGGAGTCTTACTGGGACACTGGAAATGTGGAAAATGCGTCAAATGTTTGGTGGTTAATACGCCTTATAAATTATCATTCGGCTGGGGTCAACAGGCTGATAAAATATGCGCTTGTGTAATCTGTAATTTGGTTTATTGTAGTGTGCTTCAAAAATACACATAATTGTTTATTGTAAAATTAAAAATGGCTTCTTAAAATAATGCATAAAAATTACCTTTTTCTGCCCTTCTCCCACAGCAGTTAAGTGCAAATCTCAGTTGTCTTCAAGGGACTGTACTGCACTATGGTATCACAAAACTGTCTCATATTCATGTTCTCATCATATTACATCACCTTCCTCCCTTCTTTATTTCTTCTCTTTTTTTTATTTAACTTGCTTTCTTTCTTTGCATTATATCCATCACTCTTTTTTATTATTTCTTTCTTTCTTAGCTTCTTTCAGGGGTAGGTTTGGGGCGGATCAGAGGCTGGCAGAGGAGGCAGGAAGTGGTGGTAAAAGTAGTGAGGGCCGAACGGGGCTGGTTAGAAAGGAGTGTGAAATGGAGTGGCTGGGTAGAGGCTACAAGGAGCAGTGGGCAGCAAGGAGACAGACAAGGCAACAAAAGACAACTGTCCTTGTCGGAATTAAAATGCTACATGAGACCAATGAACAGCATGTGCACTTTGATTGGACCTTACTTTAAGCTCCAACCTGTGTGACAATTTTCACTGTAACCGGGCTATTATATATATCAGACAAGAGGGCAGGCTTTGTATATTTAACCTTTAACCCCAGGAAGAAGGGGGTGAACTTTTTCTCCCCCAACCTAAGTGCCAGTGCACCTTTTTTTCTAAAAAGAAAAAACAAGAACATTTTGCGAGTATTTAAAACGGTAAGTTGCTGTTGTTAATAGGCTTAGAAAGTTAAAAACAGAAATACATCAAGTCTGCACTAACACCGTATTTTATAGGCAGCAGCAAGACATGAAGTATAGCCAAATTTAAATGTAAAATAGAATAAAGCACTCAAAACTAAACTTAAAGGTTCATAATTTCAATAAACATGAAGCTTTAGTACTGTATTTTGGCCTAAGCACTGTTGCATATAAACCCATTATTAGGGCTTGTATGTCTATAGAAAACTGTGATAGGCTAGAACCCAGCAGATATTCTCAGGTCCTATAAAAGAGGGACATCACGGGAGGGAAGAAAGGCAGAGGTGTTTTGGTCCCAAAGACAGGCTATTCGCTCCTCAACTGGGACAATTATGTTCAAAATCAATTTATTTATGGTACAGGATTTGTTTAGGTATTTGCTGATCTTTGACTTATATATTATAAGTCTCTAGGTTCTTTACTGGTTACTCCAAATGTATCATTAGCCCAGATTTGCTCCATTGTATGTTTATTTTAATACGGTCCATTGATAATCATACACTTTTCTCCTTGACATATGTTAATAAGAAATGCAATAAATCTGAATAAAGATCTGTACTTTTTAAATATACACATACCATTTATAATATCAAATCTGCATAACAGATGGGTATTGTTTAGTGGCGCCAAATCCCAAGACAATACTAGCTAATAAAGCTTTTAACGACACGTAATGAATTGCAGATGCAGACAAGTCCCCCCCAGACAAGTTCTGCATCATGTAGAGCAGCGGTTCTCAACCTGTGGGTTGCGACCCCTTTGGGGGTCGAAGGGACCCTTTCACAGGGGTTGCCTAAGACCATCGGAAAACACATATTTCACAATATATAATTACATAATTTTATGGTTGGGGTCACGGCATTAGGAAGGTTGAGAACCACTGATGTAGAGAGAAGTGAAAAAAGCTGCAATTTGGGTTTTCTTCTTAACGCCCCTTCTGTGATGTCAGAGATGGGAAGACTGAGCAGTGAAGACAGACAGAATTAAGAAGCCCCCTGAAATGTGAAAATTCAGCAAAATGGAATGTTATTTTTTTAAAAATGCGCTTATTTAAGATGCATACCACAGAAAGTTGGGAAATATGGAACAGCACCTTTAATAGATACCTAACATTTGCATCCCATCAGTAAACCTCTCTCTCCTGAGCCAACAAAGATAGGCAAGTAGGAGTAGGTGTTGGGCACCTTGGAAAAAATCCTACGGACTCCCAAGATTGTGTAGCAATAATGGGTCTGGATTATGCTCTCTGCTCTAGTCTGCACTGACCTGGTGCATCAAGCCCCAGTGTTTTAAATATTTTTAATTTATCTAGGCCACCTTTTTCTCATAAAGCAATTATTATATTACCAGCATTTGGATTACTTAAGGTACACATATAATCAATAATAATGAAAAAAATATATGACTAGTGATGACCCTACCCAGCCAGGAGATTACAAACTGCCAAAAGTATATTGGCATTTTGGAGCAAAGGGTTAATGTGAGTCAATACCAGTTACCATTTTTTTATATTCTTACAAATTATGTTGGTTGCATCTGTTAAGCTATCTTTTAGCCAAAGGTCCATTGTGCAAATGGTTTTCTATGTGCAAGCCAATGTCAGAAAGGTTTTCTTACACAGGAGGTAGTTAAACATATGAAATGAGCTGATAACACCTGCTTCACTTTACTGGTTAGAAAATTGCTTTAATAGGGTCAAAATTTGCAAGAATTAAAAAAATAGCACAATACAAGAAATGGATACATTTGAACACTTTGCTTTTATCATAGTATTTGCATGTAAAGCAGGTAAAAGTATATACATAAAGGGATTGCATGCCTGTTTATGCTCCAATTAATTTTAATTGTATTAGATAATAAGGCTATGATTCTGCACACCACCTTTCTGGCTCATGCACTGTAACACCATATTTAAATACACATACTCAGACTAACACTGTATGCTTACACACCATACATTGTACACGTATACAGCCCAACACAGTATACTGAACCCCCCAAACATTCAATGTACATTGACACTGTACACTTACACCTCATACACATTCACTCTAACATTGTACACTGACACCACACACACACACACTCTTTCTAACCCTGTACACTGACATCCACACACACATATGACACACAAATCTACTCGTTAAATCTCTATACATTGTCACCTCCTCACGCACACATTTATTCTAACCCTGTACACTGCCATCCCCACTCTCATTGAAACACTGTACACATACACTGTCTACATCCTGTATGGCTCTTGTTCCTTTGTGTGTTCACCTCAGTATTGGACAGGCATGACTGTGAGAGTGTGTGGTATTGTGTATGTTGAATATATTATGGAGGTTAAGTTTAACTCATTTTAACCAAGACCCCATTTTTTATTTTCAATTGAAAAAAATGATAGTGTCCTTCACTGAGTCCAGTAACATTAAAAACGTCCACCATGAACCATGTCCTTGCTTATCCCTGCTTACAAAGGAAAAAATAAACGTAGATGCCTGTGAGAGGACATGGTTGACATACAACACATGTTATGAAATTCTGTTCTAAAGATAAAGATATTATGTTCTTATAAATTCCTTATCTTATAATTAAAATAGCAGCAGTGTTTTTGTTTTGAGGTACATTATTAATTGTGTTCTAGGTAGGATAATATGTTGCTGTGTAAATGACCAAATGATGTTAAAAAAGATCCAAACTTTTTTTTTATATTTGTAACAGAAGTCTGTGGCAGTAAGAAATGTCTAAGGAATTTTAGTCTGTTATAGATCCAGTAGTGCTAGGTAAGTCACGGCTAGGTAAAATCATGTGGAATCACACCAATGCTAGATTTGCAAATTCTGAGTTAGTTTAAATCCTACAGATCATGGAGAATTGATAGAATGATTAACTTGCGACTGTCGAGTTTCAACTGAGCGTGTGAGTTGTAGGTAGAGGACACTGCATCCTCACAACCACAGAGATTGAGCCAAATTTGCAAGAACAACAGGTTAGGCACAAACCTGCAAGTCATTGAGTTGAACACCAACCATTGTGCTGCTGAGAGACAGGGGGATATTTATAGGATTTGCTTAAGATGGAGATGGAGAGGTGTGTGAAATACAAGTGCATGCCAGTCTGCAAAAAAGGCTTTAGCATATTCATATTGCTAACTTGCATTTGCAGTGTCATAAACTGATCTGTATAGATTCAACAGTTAAGTTGATGTGTGTTGTTTTCGTATGGCCTCCTCGGGCAGCTGCAAGATGAAAGTCACCTGCCCTCCCCAGCCATAAATTTAAAAAACAAAAAGCTTTTAAAAATGTATGTCTCTTGTTAACCAAGGGGGGTTAACGATCACCCTTCTTTCCCCAACCTTTCATAAAACTATGAAAGGGACAGAGCCCATGCCTTCTCTCATGCAATCCCTGTCCCCCATCCCATGCCTCACCCAATACCTCACCCAATACCCAGTGTGATCGGTGTCAATATGAATTAAAATACCTTTGGGGCATAGAACATATATCTGCCCATGCATACCACTTGCCCATTGGTATGGGGGAGGTTAAAGAGTAATTCATTCTTTTGACCTGCAGAAAAGCCCACTCTCAATCATCATCACTCCCTATATCCATTGTCCAAAGAGGACGTTATCAGTATATAACAAAATAAAAAATAGATTCAACTCTGCCCACCCCAATGTCCCCCAGTTGGGGAGAGGGGTTAAGGTTTATCTTAAGTTCCTTAACTGGCTCTGGGTCGACATAGCTCTTGGTCTCATCTTGAAAACCACTAAAAAGAAAAGTAAAAAAACAGTTTTAAGATTGTTTAAAAAAATATAAAAGTAAACCTACCTTTGCCCAATGGCAAAAAATGGCTGCTGGTTGTATGGAAGCGTGTATATATACAACTAGTGGCCCCAACTTGCTTCCTTCAATGACTAGAATGTAAGTAAGATCTTTAATTATAAACCATGACTTTAATTTTGTTTCAGATATTTTCAAATCTTGTAGCTTGTTTTAAAAGACCCCCTACAGGTAAATGCTACAAAAATGAAATCCTTAATAATTTGAATAAAAAGTCTTCATTAAAATATAACATTAAGCTCTATGATTTTTAAATCAAAGCAGCCCCCAACCTGCTTGTAGTTCTTTATTGCTTTTTGTGCTGGTTCTTAATTTTTTTTTTAATACAAATTCAGTTGTCTAGCTGAAAGTTTAATATTAGCTGCCACATTTCGATGTTTGATAAAACAGATTAAACCTTGTGTGAGATGCTTCAATTTCTTCATTTGTAAGCCAAGTTACAGCTTCATGTGCTCATAGGCAATCAAAACGTCAGTGCACATTTCAGATGACATTTATTATTTTTTTGACAGGTGCATACGTAAAGAAATGTTCCTTATTTACATTTTCTATTTTTTTTCCCAGCTGTAAGCACAAACTCTATTTGGAAAAGCTACCAAATACCAGCATAATTATCCCATTTCATAACGAAGGATGGACATCCCTACTGAGAACGCTACACAGTGTGATTAACAGGACGCCCGACAGCCTGATCGAAGAGATTATTTTGGTGGATGATTTCAGCGACAGAGGTAAAGTCTTAAAAGGTTAAATAAAACATTTCTGTACTTCAAATGTGGAAATGAATATTAGATTTGTGCATTTAGAAATTTTAGTTTTAACGAGCTTTGCCAATATTGATAATTCATACAAAAAAGGAAGGACTCAAATAAAGCAAATGAAAACTAAGCTGAGTTTTTCAAATTTGCCGTTTGAATTTCATTGGATTTTTTTACTCTCACTCGCTCTTACTTATGCTCTCTCACTCACGCTCATGCTTTCTCTCAATGTCTCTCTACCTTCTTTGCCAACCTCTTCTGTCTCCCTGTCTCCTTTTCTACAGCTTCATTTCTTGTCTTGCCTCTTCTTGCTTTTCTGTCTTCCTTCTTCTGTCTTCTTTCTTGGGTACGCTTCTCTATGGTATCCGCTCCATTCACCTGGCCTGCTAGAGCACTTGCATAATAGGGTGGAGCTTTGACACACACCATAGGTACAACCTTATCCCTGATTGGAGGAATGAGCGAGAGGCAGACTCCAAGAGGCCAGAATACTGTAGTGCAGATGAGTGCAGCTCCGTCTGTATTATTCTGGCCTCTTGAAGTACTTCCACAAAAGGGCAGAAGCACACCGTGGCCCATGGGGACAACCTTTCCCCATTCTTCAAGTCGTGGGACACCATGTGCGCAGAGGTTCCACCCTGTTGCAGAAGCGCTCTGAGAGGCGGAGACGCGGACCAAGAAAAGAAGACAGGAGAAGCCACGAACAAGGAAAGGCGAGTCAAGAAGCAGAGCTACGGAAAACGAGACGGGACACTGAAGCGATTTGGGGAAAAGGTAGGGAGACATTGAGAGAGACCATGAGAGAGTGTGAGAAAGTGAGTAAGGGTGAGTGACAACAAATGTGGTTTCCAAATGGAAAAAGCCCTCTGAATTTTGTCCGAATCGAAAGGACAGGAAATTAAATTAGTTGTCTGGAAAAAAACATAAATTGTTTTTGGCCAAGTCTGCACAGGTCTAATGTATATTAAATTGGCTTGTCGTTTAAATAATCCGTGACATGTAGCATTTTGATGTTTGGTAATGCTAAAATCAAAGACGAAAAAAACGTTTAAAACATAACCTTTAATAAACACTTTAAATAATACTAAGTATTGTTCACTTCACTTACCAAGACAATAAAATAGTTGCACTTAGAGATAGAGATTCCTAGGGCAGTAGCATGACAAATAATAATAGAATCTAACTAAATATTAAACAATGTCCCTGAATAGTGCATGTACTTTCCGTCCGCTGCTCCCCATGCTCTATTCATGTACATTGTTTAATACTTAGTTTGGCAGTTTAGTTTTCTTCAGTTGTGGCCGTTTACAACCCAGCACTGATGTGCGGGTCAATGTTTTTGGTGTTTATTAAAGATTACGTTTGAAAGGGGTTTTTTTCTCGTTTTTGTATTTTCAGTTATTGGTTATCTCCAATCAAGCTATTATAACAGCACGCTGTTGCATGAGTTGATAATGCTAAATAATTATACATGAATGACCGTTTTTTTAATATAATGAGTGGTATTTTTAAAGTAAAGCCAACCTTAGTTAACGTTGCAGTGTATGGGTTCTTCAAATTTAAAGCTCTACATAGTATGTACATTAGTAACATATTTTATACCATAGTGTTGCAACTTAATGCTTGAATTATATCCATAAAGTACAATATGATTTAATTAACTTGTACATAAAGGATAGAAAAAGAACCGGATAAGGAACATCATAGTTTAAAATAGTAAAGTAGATATCCAGTAAACTCTGCTGTTCTCTGGACCTTTTTCTATGGAGTTCTGATTTCTTTGGGAAATAATTTGGTTGACGAGCCATGGAATAGGTAGCGTACTCGATTGTGTGGATCTGCCAATCCCATGGTTGCCACATGTGTGCTAGTATCATGGGAAATGTAGTTTCTCAGAGGCTGGAGACTGCCTCTGCTATATTTGCTACTTTGGCTTTGTAAATCTGGCAGAAGTGATTTTATATGTCATTTGACAAATACAGTTGGATAGCTTCATTAATTATATAAAAAATGCTTATGAGGCGTATATCATACTGAGATCAGGATATTTTGTGCCAACAGTACAACAAGTGCATTGGCTAATTGTGATATTGTTGCATTGAATTTAGTTCATAGCTGTATTATTTTTGTATAAAAAAAGAACATTATATTAAAATTGTTTTAACAATTTCATTTAACAATATGATTTTCTGCACTCTCGTGCTCACCAGAAGGCTGCTGGTCAGAAGTCATATTAAAATACTTGAAGGATTCACTTTGTAATTGAAATAATAATTGAATTGTTTTGCTATAACTAAGTAAGTATTGTAATGGTAAGGTTCTTGGCAATCAAAGGATCATGTTTTTTAACCTTACATCTTTTTACTTTTACAATGTTACTAACTTGTCAGGTTTGTCCTCTAAGTGCTTTATTACACAAAGCAGTTGAGTTTAATTGGACAGTGGTGTGGAAGAATGACAAGGTTGTAATATGATCATATATTTGTCTTCTGGTTTTGAAGCACAGTAGTTTCCTTGGCTGGTCCAGGGGTTAATTGAAATGCCCTGCTGTTCCAGTGCAGTAAAACCTACACATATCTTCCTGATCTTTCAAGGACCTTGGGTGGCAGCTTGTGGTGGTTGCATTTTGTTACTCTGGCTGTTCAGGAGAGCTTTTTAATAATATAACCTTTGTGAAGTTTCAAAGAGAACTGCTTAGTTAGGAAACAACACATGAGCAACATGATGTCACCCTTGCAAAGGAGTTATTCAGTGTAAAATTATTGATAAAACATTTACTGATTTACTTTTAAGGCTGTAGGCTAAACTTCCTAAAGTTTTGCTCAAGTACCTAGTGACACATAGTGAGAAATGCCTGCAGATACAGGTTGTGAAATATGTTTCTTCTTCTTTTTATTATTATTATTTGTATTACTACTAATATTTTACACTGCCAAGATTAGGGGGATGCATCTTTTCAGTACTGAGGTTGTATCACTATGTTTCAGGTGAATAACCGTTTAATGGTTAATGTTTTGATCTACACAAAGACCTTCATTATTGCCCTTGATCAACTCCCACTTTGCTTATTAAAGCATCGCATGTTTATATGTTTATTGGATTTAGAAGCAGAGTGAGTGTAACTCCTTAGCGCGCATCTAGTGTTGATTTGGAGTTGTACAATAACATTTCTCACATGTAGATAAACAAACAGTCGTGATGGACTTTATATTGAATAGATCATTCATGTTAGACTCAAGTTTTTGGATCTAATTTTTATGGTATATGTACAAGTTTGTTGTGTTTCAACTCAGAATATAAAACACAAAAAAAGATATACAATAAGTCCTGTTCACAATTGTACTTTAACAGGTTTATGTTTATGTATCTAGCATTTCAGCTTCCTGACGCCTTATCTGGGATAGACAACGTGTAGCCTTTGTTATCACTTAATACATTCTTCTGCCTTTATAAATGGTTTTCCGCACACATGTTCATTTACCCCAGCTGAGATATAAACATAGAATTTGATGGCAGATAAGAACCATTCGGCCCATCTAGTCTGCCCAGTTTTCCTGGTGTAAGATATATTTCTAAATCAGTCCTTCATCTTGTCTTAGATTCAGGATAGCTTTATCCCTCTCCCATGAATGTTGAAATCCCCTTACTATATTAGCTGTTCCATTTATCTACCACCCTCTCAGTAAAGTAAAACTTATTTACATTACACTTAAACCACTGACCCTCTAAATTTAGCTTACAGACTCTTTTCCTCACTTGAAATAAACTTCCACCTCTACTTTGTTAAATCCCTTTAAGTATTTAAAAAGTATCTTCTTTCCTCCAAGCTATACATATTGAATCCCCTTAGTCTTTCTCGGTGCCGGCTTGTAATGTTGAGCGCCAGAAGATGACATCATATCCGGCGATCAGCCGGCTGACACCGGGAAGGAGCAGGGAGACTCACCGCAGGACTGCTGAAAGGTAAGTACGGGGGGGAGAAGAAGGGTAAATAATGGGGGGCGGCAGGGAGAGAAGGGTAGATAATGGGGGGGGCGGCACTTTAAACTCGCCCCAGGCATTTTGTCTTGGGCCGGCCCTGAGCATGAACATGTGTTTGGGTGTTAGCATTGATCTGCAAGTGTTTGAAGGTCAAACGATGGCACAAACAGCATTTTAGTGGCACAGACAAGCTGTTTGGGGGCTAAGATAGCACAGACAAGCTGTTTGGGGGCTAAGATAGCACAGCATATATGTTCAGTCATAATGTCTGCTGATACAAATGTGCGCTTCTGTATATTTTTATATCAAAAGGCCATAGAGAATAGATGGCAAACCAGCAACACGTTTCTGTTAAAATTCATGTACATTGTATTTGCTTTACAGCAGTTATGTTTTGTCAGACATCTGTACTTAAATCTTCTTTTATCAAGAACATAATAGACAGACAGGAATAAGGGTGGTCGTGTTATATACAGTACATCCGAGAACTAACACAGATAGGCAGATCCCATATTAAGAAAGCTAACATTTTTATACTATAAGCATGGCTGCTTTCTACAATACAATACACGTGGTCATTAACCCCTTAATGACAATACTGTTTCTTACTCGTAGTATATTGTGGGAAAATGGCTTTTAACCTTTTTTTAGTGTTGCTGTTTAGCTGAGATTTTCTTCTTTCTCATTTCATGCTCCCACACATATTATATATTGTTTTTTTCAGGACAAACAGGGCTTTCTAGATACCATTATTTTTATCATAAAATATGGTGATTTTTTGTTAAATTACTTTTCCTCACTTTTTAAACAAAAGACTTTTACTCACCTGCAAAAGCTAATGAAAAAAAACTGCTAACTAGATCTACTATTTGTCCTGAGTTTGGAAATACCCAATGTTTATTTTTTTTGCTTTTTTCTGCACGTTATTGGGCAATAAGTACCAATAAGTACCAGTAGCGTTTTGCTATTTCAAAACCATTTTTTTCCCAAAGCTGGTCATTCTTTGAAGCCGGCCAATGAAGTTTACCCCATCAAACTATATTTTTTTTAAAAACAAGACACCTGTCAGGACTCGGGTAATCAGGTCGGGTAGGAGTCCAAGTGCAGGGGATACTTGGGGTTCGGTCTGTAACCCACAATGCATGATTATACAAACAGACACCACAAGCAGAAATCTGCGTAATGAAATGTATTGTATGTATATGACAGGAGAAGCAAATAAGGGTTATACAGTCTGTAAGCAAGAAACCGGACGTATGGCAGGATAAATAAATACCGGTAATAAGTATTTTGGCAGGGAGGCCACTTGGAAGGCCAGGCACGAAAGGCACAGAGCCCACTTGGAAGGGCACAAAAGGCAGAGAGCCCACTTGGAAGGGCACGAAAGGCAGGGAGTCCACTTGATCACGACACAAAGCGGGTAACCAGGTGAGGGTAACCAGGTGCAGGAGTCCACAGACTTCAATACAAAGGCCCTGACTGAGGCCAGGTTCATAAAGGCAGGGAGAGAGAGGAGCGGCCACTAGTGGTTGTAAAACAACATGAGCGTCAATAAGTAGTGAATAATTTACCGCTCCTGGTATATGTCCGTGTCAAACAACACCCCAATGTGTGTTCAGTAACATCTCCTGATTCCGATCGCGGCGGCTATTTTTTTGTGGGGATGGGTTTCCTCCCTGGATCCACTGTCAGTCTCACTTGTAAGGCTTCCGTGGATGCTGAAAAGCCGCCGATCGCAGCGAAAACGGCGATGCAGCTGTTTAACGGCAGCGCGTACATGTACACGCTTTGTCATTATCACGTTGCACTGCAAGCTCGTACGTGTACGGGCTTTGACGTTAAGGGGTTAACTGATTCATGGCCTTGGGTTCTTGATTTAATTTATTAGTTTCAAAATTCCTTTTTACATAGAAACAGGAGGCTGCACGCTATTGTAATCGTTTGAAAGTGCTATAATGTACCTTATGGCCCCAAATGACCAGATTACATGAAATATGAAAGTGCACGTTTTATATGCAAGGAAAGTTACTGCTATGTTAGTCGGTGAGCTGCAGCTAACTGTTTGACACATAAAAAGGAAAACAAGTGCGTCACTTGAAATGAAAACAGGCAGTTACATTTTGAAGCGTTGGCACCCTTCTTGTTAACGTATCCTACATAATCATATACCTCTCAACATACAAAATTATCAAAGATGGACATGTTTGTTACTTTGTGACCTACTTATGTAAATGAGTAAGAAAGAAGAGTAATGGATTTTATTTATGTAATTATATAAATATATATCTTAGAAAAAGAGGATATCAGGGCAAAATAGATGGACAAGGGGATTTGCGTCATATTTGAAACAGATACGCACACATACTGTATACATTCACTAATGCACCTTTCTTATTTAAAAAATCTAGATTTTTAGTCTTTATAACATTGTCACACATTGGAGAACCCATACATTTTGTTTAGTCCAAACTGTCATTTATCTGATTATCAATACATGTATAATTAAATAGATACTCTAATTCTTTGGAATCCAAGGACTGGGAAAGTCAAGTTGTTTTGCAAAAGAGAGCTCATCCAGTCAGTCATGTTTTGAAACCAACTTCCTACGCCCTCTAATTAGTTTGTCTATCTGTGTACCATTCATGTAACCATTTTCCTGAAGCCAAATATGTTAATACATCGATATCAGTGTATAAAATAATAATATCTAGCTTGTCCTTGATCATTGTTTATACTTTTAATTACGTCTGAGCCTTCGTGTCTAAGAAGTTTGGAGGGTATTTTTACCTCTTTTTCTACTTCCTAATTTTTAAACTGATTTATTTTCTACTTTTTTTTGTTTTCATTACTAATAGCATGATTATTATGTGCCACAAATGTTCCTATTGTTCACTTAGTGGTTTTTAATTTTCTGATAGTATCCTTAGTATGTGTTAATGTTATAGTAATTTTGTGTTATGTTCATTACAATGTTTACTACCAGTATTCCGCCTTATTTTTCAATGTTATAGTTACTTTATGTTGACTACATATAACAATAAGAGACAGTAATCATAAGCGTAATGTTTATTTATGATGTTAACATTTCATGACAAAAAGAAACAATACTTAAGACTATTCAGTAATTCACTCCCTGAGGAAGCTGGTCACTATCCAGTAAAATGTGGAAGAGTTCATAAGAACTGACACAGTCCGGTGAAAGGATTTTCTAACAAAAGCTGCGTGTACATTTCCTCTGACGTCACACCAGAGAGGGAGAACCACTACGGATTTGGAACACCATTTATTTCCCAGCACTCGTTTCCTATACTGCTGTTGCCATCACAGAAAACACTTTCAAGTTTTGTTAGAAAATGTTTTTCTGCAATCTGCTTTTTATTTGTAGATGTTTAATAGACTTGTAAATATATAAATATATATATACAGTGGGGCAAAAAAGTATTTAGTCAGCCACCAATTGTACAAGTTCTCGCACTTACAAAGATGAGAGAGGCCTGTAATTTTCACCATAGGTACACTTCAACTATGAGAGACAGAATGGCGGGAAAGAATACAGGAAATCACATTGTAGG
>VKOC01002239.1:0-27805 GCA_009364415.1 Spea multiplicata | reverse complement strand
CAGTGTGTGTGTGTGTATATACATATATATATATATACATATATATATATATTTCTCCCCCCTTTCTCCCCATCTCTTACCTTATCTTCTGTCTTCTTTCTTCCATCCTGTTGTGGGAGCCCGAGGTCTGGCACTTCAGACCTCGGCTTCCCTGCTCTCTAATCACTACGCGCTGGCAATCGATGCCGAGCGCCGGGACATGACGGCATCCCTGCGCTCGGCATCAATAGCCGGCGCGTAGTGATTAGAGAGCAGGGAAGCCGAGGTCTGAAGTGCCAGACCTCGGGCTTCCCTGCTCCCTCATCAATACGCGCCGGCAATTGATGCCGGGCGCCGGGACATGACGGCATCCCTGCGCTCGGCATCAATAGCCGGCGCGTAGTAATTAGAGAGCAGGGAAGCCGAGGTCTGAAGTGCCAGACCTCGGGCTTCCCTGCTCCCTCATCACTACGCGCCGGCAATTGATGCCGGGCGCCGGGACATGACGGCATCCCTGCGCTCGGCATCAATAGCCGGCGCGTAGTGATTATAGAGATTGGTGGCTTCGTGGGAACCTCCGGCTTGGTAAGTACCCGGCGTATAAGACGACCCCCCATTTTTTAAAAGATTTTTTGGGGTTAAAAAGTCGTCTTATACGCCGGAATATACGGTACATAAAACTGAGAGCCAGAAGGGACTGTTCCCTGAAATCCAGGACACCAAGCGTGTACGTTTTGTTACATTTATATAACCTTATCATTTTTATACTATGTCATCATATTAATATATTAAACACTAAGCGGAAGAAAAATATCAGCTTGTTTAATTTAACTTCTTCAGTGTTTATTTTCTTTTTTAAAGCCACGGTCATTTTGCTAACAAGATCCGCATGATCGCTCTGAAGAGGAAGAACATCATGTTCCAAAACACTTCTTCTGAAATAATAAAAAATAAATAAAAACATGAAAAAAAAAAAACTCCAGCGCTGGGAGGACAATGAGTACAGACATCGCTTGCTTTATGGCAGGCTCTTTGTACAGTCTTATTTACAGTACTCCTTATCAGTACAGGAACAGCCCCTGCTTGCCAAATTCAAATAGCTAGAGTACTTTGTGTTCCCTGCGCCTTTTTTTTTTGTTTTATATCATTGTCAACAACACAAGTAGGGGAGGAGATCTCCACTAGAAGAGAGAGAGAGAGAGTGCATATACAGCAGCGATCTGTAGGCTACATCCTTTAATTCAATGTTGGCAGCAGCTAAAAAGCAGTTAACCTATTGGCTCGGGATGATTGGAGATTTAATCCTGCCACATTTTAAAAGCCACAGCTTACCTGTTTTCTAAGCAAAAAAAAGTGTTTTATTCTACGGTAATTAGCAAGGGTATTATTGTATTTGAAAAGAACATATAGTAGCAGACAAGTCTCCGATTTCTTCTCGACGCAAAAAATTGGGCTATCGTTGCTTCAAACAGATGCATGGGCTGACCTGGTAGAGCAAGAACATTTGTGCATCCATGTTTAGGTGGGACATGCTTTCACCCCCAGCAATGTTCCTCTTTTTCTAGGTATGTATCTATCATAGTGTTCCACAGAACGTGCCACAATATATGCCAGCTGGCACCACAATATATCAAAACCTGTGCAACTACACCTTTATCCGCATCCCTAAAGTGTTGTTCTTTGGCCATTTGGTGTTTTTGGAGGTATTGTAAGTTCTACATGAGAAGCAATTAGATATTTTCTACTATTTTACTTTGATCACTTGATAAAACAAATGTATATTGCCATATTAGTCCGAGAGAAAAACATGCCACAGTGGATAGCTCTTATACATTGACAAAGATGCAAACATTACACAAGCTTTTAGGACCTAAGAAGACACTTCTTCAGATTGAGACTGTCCAGGCCCAATAAAAGGTATCAGTTTTGACTAAAGACTCAGTAGATGTAGTTTTTTTTGTTGTTGTTGTTTATTTCTTGTTTGGCTTTTGGAATGTTAGGATGAAAGATGGTGTACTTTATGATTAAAGACCATTTCTTGGTTGGTCGGTTAGCCCAAGGAAATACGGACAAGCTAAAATAAGGAAGTCTCAAGAAAAAGGATATCAAACATATAGACGTCCAAATAACATTTATATAAAATGAAAAAATGTAAATCAAGACCGCCATTTGAAAACCTACAACTACACTTGCCAGATGTGCATTAAGATTCTGCGGAGTCTTATACAATGGGTCACCAGGAGGAGATATTTCAAGGGATATTGAATCATTAAACCGACAGAAAGCGGGCGTTAAGAAGCAAAATGTACTTTCTCTGTACACATGCAAAATTTTAATATTTTACAACCTGTCGGGCTCATCAGAAAACAGTTTACGTTTCTTAAATTTCAAGGAAACGGCAACTGCATGAGGATGTCTGATACAGAACCGGCAGTCACGCAGTTAAAATGCTGGATGTGTTTATTTCGGACAGTGCGGCAGACTGAGGTGTCCTGCCAAGCGCTGGCTATTTATGAGTGAACCTTATGATGCACTGTCACACACGGCCCTAAATATATTAACAGCGAGATTTACTGCTGGGACGGGAGCCAAAGACCAGGTACAAATTGTCCCAAACGGCCACGCCATGCCAGCCCGTTAACAGCTGTGGGAGGTCGTAATGGGTATAACTGGGGAAGGGATGCATTTTCTTTTCGTGAATAGGGTGTCAGTCAGGTGACATAAGTTATTGGCAGCTCCAATGCCTGGTGACATCAGAAAACATCCTAAAATACTTACCCTGATCCCTCAATATGAGCTGGGAGATGACAATTACAGGAACAACTTATAGTGTAGAGTATTTTAATATAAAAAACATCTTTCATGGTACTGTTCCATCCCTTAGCTGTAAGTCTGCAAATGCCCAATATAGCAACAGCTACCAAAATGAATACAGTCTCCACCTGAAGCTGCCCCCCATAGCCTTAACCAGCACATTCACATTAACCTGCACCTGAAGCTGCCCCCCGCCAGAGCCTGTTAATGTAACCTGCACCTGTAGCTGCCCCAGAGCCTGTTAATGTAACCCCTGCACAGCTTGTTCCTTTAAGCTGCATGAAGCTGCCCCCCGCCAGAGCCTGTTCCTTTAACCTGCACATGTAGCCCCCAAAGCCTGCCACCTCTAACCAGCCCCTAAGCTGCTCCAACTCCTCCACAAACGGCAGTAACACGCGTGGCCAGTAGGCCACGCCGCAGAATCCATACATAGGACTTCACCCACAGTCATGTTTATTGTTGGTTTAATTAGAGTAGTGGGTGGACGAGTACCATTGTGTGTCTCTTTTATCATGTAAAACATTGCATGTATGTGTTCTATACATTGAGTAGCGTGTATATATTTCACTTATTTATACCACGTAAAAACGAAGGTATTTGATTATTTATATAAACTGTATGAATATGTACATGGTGAATACATTTTAAAAAAAATGCACTTTTTAATTTAAAGTCCCTAATTTGGTATAATAATATTCTATTTTGATTCATGAATTTTCAAAAAAGTCTTTAAAAACAAAACAAAAACGCACAAACACAATGATTGCACAACTGCATCTTACACAGAGACAGATATACACACACAGAAATCCATAATGGCCCCCGGCTTCATTCCAATCTATTTTCTGCTCAGCTGGCTTTAAATGAAGTTATTATGACTCATTAAAAGAGCCGCAAGCCTGTGGAAGTCAGCCAATTACAATTTTAAATTTATCTTGTTCTTTGGGCTTTGCACAACAGCTTAAAACAGCTTCCACACCTCTAGATTTTTACTACACACCCCAAAATAAATCGACACCTGTGTAAATCTTACCCTCGGCTCACCTGAGGACCTACTACTTAACCACATCCCAGCGGAGCGGAACAGGCAATCCACAATGCAACAGATCATAAAAACGGTCCATATGTGGTGCTAACATTTATACTGTAACTATTCAACAGCAATTATTTTAATAACATTTTATTAGTCACTAGCATTATTATTATCTTCTATTTGTATTGTGCCAACAATTTACGCAGCTCTTTGCTCAACACCTATATTCGGGGTGTATGATAAGTCTGGAATCGATAGACTAAGACAAACTGATACATTAGGTAGAGAGGGTAGGAGGGTAACTAGATGGATCATGGGAACGCAGACCCAAATACATACAAAAAAAAATAAAAAAGGGCCCCAGTGGTTTCACCAAAGGTCCAGTCAATGCTCCCTCCACTGTGACCTCTTCACCAAGTGATCCAGCCGTTGATCTGAATCGCTCTGAATCCCAATGATGCCCATGGCCATCATGCAAACCTAAAACAAGACGTCCATGAGTGAAAGACACCCCAGATACTCTCAGATAAGGGGGTAAGGGCTGGTTTAGGACTCTGTGACTTTGTTATACCCCTGGCATGCATCAACCTGCTCTTCTTCATGTAGAGAAATACCCTTTAATTTTCTGCTCAGGGGTCTACCACGCCACCTACCCTTTTAGGCAACAAAATAAAGAATTATTTCACAATCTGTTAAACTGGATAATGCCAGCAACTATAGCTACAAAGGGTTATGCTGTAAAAGTCACACTGAAGCCAATGGCAAGCTCTTAGTCTGCTGCATATTAACCATTACTAGGCAGGTCAGCCCATGCTTGAGCAGGGCTTACAGCTCAACCATTCCCTCCGGCCTTTTGGACACGCCACAGACCTCAGATCTTTCTCAGTTCATGCTACAGAGTGTCCAGCCTGCCCACTGCTATTAAACTGTCCTCCTGCCTAGGGGTACTTTGGGTCCTGGAGATACACGGCAGACAACTATCTTCTTCAATAGACACTTTAGAAAATATACTCCCTGTTGGTTAGGGATTCCAGATGAATCATTCAAATGGGAACAAGCTACAAAACACACGTTACAGGGCTTGAATGACTTTTAATGAGCCAATGCCACGTAGATATTCAATAAGTTTAAGGAGAAAATCTGGGTTGCCTTCTTGATGGTGAAGAACAAATGGTGCAACCAAGATAACCCTTCGCTTTTATTCAGCACATGAACAACTGAAAGGTAAACATTGTGCTTCCCCCTGAACGTCTGCCATTACAGTCTATGTCCGGTCAATCATCATCATTATTATTTAAAAATATATATATTTGTCAATGTTCAACTGAAATATTTAGACATTTACTATCATTTATATCTTATCTATATTCTGGTCAGTTTCGTACTTAGATGAGCTGCCTGCATGATACAAAACAGTGAGAGCGAGCGAGGAGAACTCTAGGGCAAAAATGGACAAAAAACGCTAAATTGGAGCAACTAATTCTGCTTACTGGTCTACATCTAGCATAATTTAACCCCATGAACTCCTGTTCATTAAGCTATTTTGTTGGAGCTTCCGTATAAAAGCTTAGTAGCAGTTTTGTCCAGTAGAGTTTCATATTTTGACTAATTGAGTAATTTTGTGTTCTTATATTTAAAACGCAATTTAGAAATATGTTAAATTGGGAGATATTACAGACGGCACAGTGTAAAATGTGAGCGCGCCTCATTGAACGGTGCTGTACGATTTCAGCGTAGAAGCCGCTCTAACCGCTGGATGTTCTCCGTGTAGAGAGACGGAACAATGCAGGATTGAACAGTCTGTGTTCTGCTCTGAAAGCACAGTGTGTACTGTACATCGCAGAAAAACTCCAAACAGCCTCTAGACACAGGCTGCTTCCATCCGCCATCAAAACACTTTGTCTTGCATACAAAAATAAGACCCAGAGCTGTATGGAATACAAAATAAGCCCATTACAGTACGGGAGGGAGGAGGAGGGGGACACGAAGAGGCGCTACTTAGCAACAACGCGGAGATTTAAGGCGAGCTGCCTGTTGGGCATGCGATAAACATTAGTAGCGGGGAAGCTTTTGCAGTACCTGGGACAACTGATGCGTTAACCTCTTAGATGCCAGGAGTGGGAGATTGTCACGCATCGAAAAACGTCTACTCCAAAAGGATATATTTGTTTATTGCGCATCAGACGTACCCAAGCACACACTTCCAACGCCTCGGCTTAAATTCTTAATTTCTTTATAAGAAGCCACAGACGAGGAACGATTGGACTCTATACAAGAGTATGGAAACGTGTGAAGCACCGTGGATTGCGTCTGGATACACACAAGTTAAGCAATTGGGTGACTTTGTCACTTAACTTCACGAAACTTGTTTTTACAAAACAAATAGTCACTCGAAAACAGAACTCATTGGTTTTCACGCACTTTTTAGTGCCATAATAACAAGAATGGATAACAGGAAAATGACTATACATACATACACACACACATATACATATATTAGTCATTTTTTGGGGGGTGGGGTAAGAACACTAAAAAGAACACCAGTTTTCTCTTTATATTGACTGTGCTAATTACCAAGTAGTACCCTATTCAAGGTTAATAGAGAGATGAAAAGTCAAGGCGTAAACAGAGCTACAGAGAACAAGGAGTATGAAAGAGGGTTTAAATAAATGATAAAACCACAGCAACAGACATAAAAAGAGACGTAATAAAAGCAGGGACCCCGACCCACCCTCTCCGCAGGTTCGGCCAGCCCTCTGCCGTATTACTTTGTGAAATATGTCTCGCAAGAGCTGTGCCAGAACAGGAGCTCAAACCACAGCGAGCCTCGTTTGGGCTGTCAGGGCACGAATAAAATAATACAGGGCAAAGAGGAGGAAGGGAAGGGGGGGGGGAAATGTATTTTTCATCAGACTGTGTATAATTTATAAACAGCATTAAATAGTTTGCGCTGTCACCCCCTCCCCTCCCTGTGTGTGTCCCTCCTCTGTATCAGGGTTGGACGGCACTCAAGCCTGCATTAATTTCGGCTCTGGGTACAGTGTGTTCTTGGATTCACATCTGCGAGTGATCATAAACGCTGTGGAATGCTGGCAGAACATCGAGACCTGCCAGCGCGCCCATGACATCACTCTGGGAAAAGGCTGGGGGTGCCGGCCCGAGGCCAGGATTTGGCCTAGAGCTGTGTACGAATGGCGAGCACCCCCACCGACTTGTTATTATAGAAACACACGTTCGGTACGCTTGCAAAGAATCCTCATAAAAATGACACCGAGCAGCTTTGCTTTGTAACGTATTGTATATGGTAACAAAATGGAGCATCATCTACACTAAATAGTGTAATAGCTATACTGAAGAGCTTACAATTTAGCTGGCAACAAGAAGAGGGTAAGCCGTTTCACACGCCAACCACTACCACGGTGCAGATTTTAAGTTCGTCTCATAGCACAGAAGTTTTATATAAATCTATCATGACCTCCATATTGACTCACAGGTGTATAAAGCAGTCGTCGTCCCTTCTCTTTGCTGACAGGTAATGAAAGTCTCTCCTATATTAAGCCAAACAGGAGGAGAAGAGTTAAAGCCGGGTAGGACAGGGCACGTAGGGGGGGTTTATTTAGTTCGGGAAAACACAACACTCGCAGTGTCTGTGCACCCAACATGAGCAAATACAATGTACCCAGCACTGTGGTGTAATGACACCGGACAATCGGGACATTATGCCTGCAGCAGACCCATGCCAAGGAAGAGTAACACAGTGTACTCAGTGTAAGGGCTGGCGAGGAACGTGGTGATAGAACTTCCTTCAATTTGTTTACTTCTTAATAGTAATGTGGCTTTTAAAAGTAGAGACGGCTGTCACCACTGCGCACGGATTGGCTTTTTCACGCGATAAAGTAGATCTAGATACCAACCGGAGAAGAACTCCGCGACTTGGAGTGGATGCACAGAGGCAACCTGCGCATGAGCAGCTGGAAAGTTATCCAGCATTTCAAAACCATCCAAACAAGAGACAAAATGGGCATAATCACGCTCAGACTACTCCCTTTGCTTGATTGTAAATAACTTGCCCGGGGACTTGCCCAATGCCCTTCTATGCTCATTTGTATCTGTGTGTTGATTCCAAACAGCAAAGCGTTCTATGGAGAGACTTGGTTCTGATGGACGGGATTATTTTATCTCCATAATCAAACCTAAACCATATGCAGATATCCCTTATACAAAAATAAAAACTACATTGCCCTGAGTTATTTAAGATCTATAATAATACGCAGTATGCAGTCACACACACACCTCGCATAGTGATTATTTGAATGGACACTTTAAAAACATTGCTCCAGATGAGTTGTTTCTTTACTCCAACTCCGGGTTACATTAGAGCGGGGAGGAAAATAGAAAAAGCATGCATCTGTAATTGTGCATGATGATACACTTGGCTCTCAGCACTGTACATACTGTACCAGAGTTCTGGCAGGATCCCAGGGAGGGCACCGTGCCAGCAGCACAATAACAAACCCAAACCGCCAACTAAAAAAATAAATAGATTAGGGAGGAGAAAGACAGGGCCGGCTTATAGAGAGATGAGACAGAGACGAGAGACAGCGGGAGAGCGATGAGAGACGCACACAGACAAGAAAAAGAGACGGCAGTAAAGAGACACAGAGAAACGAGAGGACAAAGATGTAGAAGACAGAGGAACACGGCAAAGGAGGAACACAGGGAGAGGGAGACAAGCAGTGGAAATATACACTAAAAGGGCCAGGGTGTGAGAAAGACTATAAAACAGGGTAACAAAGGAATAAAAAAAATGATGAGAGAACGAGTATGAAAAAAGGCGTCTGCTGTAGGAAGTGAATTTTAACTTTAAACCTGTCAGTGCCTGGAGAGCCTCCCTTTACAGACCGGTTTTAAACTGTTTGGGAGATCTAATATCTAAAGCCTGCTTGTTAGGGTTAGGCAACGACAGTTTTTGTCGTAAACACTACTGTAAAAAAAACTGTAGGTAACCGGCATAAGTGATGACTTCCACAAGTCTTGTAATAGACACCTGTGTCCTTTTCAAACAAACAAAAAAAGTAGAGATCGGCACCATGTACCCTGCCAGCTGTTACAGGACTACAATACCCATGATGCCCAGTTAGAAAAATATAAAACACTTAAGGGGCAGGGGGTCTTGGAACCTGTTGGTCAACAATAGATGGCGAGTAACGAAATTCTACAAAGTAACTCTAACACTGCCAGAAAGAAAGAAACAAATAAACTGACTACGATTTAATCTATGATACATGCAACGTGGCAAGTAATACTTGGAGGTTTTTTTTGTTTTTGTTTTTTTTTTTATAAACAGAGACAAAACATCTATCAATCTATAAGACTATAGTTTGTACTTAAACAATTTAAGTCAGAAGGAACTCTTCTTTGGTACATACAAGGCAGTGTTTTTATCACTGGCCACATGATGCAAAGCTACCTTCACTTACCAATACCCTATGAGAAAATAAAATGGGATGAAATGGCATATTGTCTATTTTCTCACAGAGAAGAGAAATTAATAAAAACTAAGTTTTAAAATGCTCTAGGAAAGGCTATCAAGATATATGCTGACCCTTATATGTCCACAGTTCTTCGAGTTTCATGTAGGTCTATTTATTATTACCCTGTTTTCTTTTCCCTCATAACTTAGATTTGGGGCAACTTTCAGAGACTTGTGTTTACTGTGAAACCTAAAATTTGTATTATTAACCTTTTGTTAAGCAAATCAAATCTGTCCAGAATTCGTTTAACTAGGACTACAAGGAGACCCGCGGGACTGACAAGAAAAACTATGCGAGCATTAAACGGACGGAGATCTGAAGGGTGCGAGGATGTTGGGATTTACCTTTTACGATATTCAACCTTGAGGCTCATCTTGGGTCAACTCTATCCTTTGTGAATAGACACCCAGTAGAGACCGGTCTGGTAGTTTAGGCAAACAGACGGACATATATTGACAAAGTGCAACCGTGGACAGGTTGCAGATATGGATCCATAGTTATGGGTGACACAGAGTCTCGGTCAAACACGCATAACACCGTGTGCTCAGCATCTGCTCTGTAGGTACATCAAACTTACCTGAATGAGCCAGCAAGTGCATTCTAAGTCTCAAACTGTCAAGGAACCTCTTTCCGCAGAGTTCGCAACCATACGTCTTCATCCCACTGTGCAGCTTCCTGCGGGATCAACAGAAGAGACAACACAGTATTAGCCTTAACTTATATTTGACGCCTTCCCCATATTTCCTCAATTTCACACATGAGATCCGATGTCTACATTTTATTACTCAAAATCATTTTGACCGATTCCAAAATACCAAGTTCTAAAAGAAAAAAACACTTGGTAGAAAGTAGGTCACAGTTGTACTATGAACCAGATAAAAGATAATGAATTAGATCTTTGTAAATACACACACACTGCTGAGAAAGTAACCAGATTGTTGGTGGTATAATCAAAAGCAAAAACATAATGACAATAAAAGATATTTGACTACAAGAACGATCCTTTTAAAGCAGTAACATTTTTAAGTTATAAAGTAATAAAAACGGCTCCCAGTGTTTCAAAACATCATGTACTTTACTTCAAGGGAAAATACTGGCAACTGGTGATATAAATTCCTGCATCACTGCCAGACATTGCTAAAACTTCCGAAGGTTTTTAAAAAAAAAAAAAAAATGTAAAAAAAAGGAAATAAAAAATAAATCTGTCCTTCAACGCAACTTTCAGCAGATGTTATTGTTAAAGCTTGTAAAAGAGAAGTCGATTTGCGTATACCACCAACATTCTAATAATTAATCCATACTTTATTCCCTTTAATATTGCTCCTTTCCTTTAAATCCTTAAATAATCAGGCTATTAATAGGTCTTGGCAAAAACAAGACGCCTGAAGCCAAAATATTTTTTTTCAGGGTCAAATACCTTGTGGATAAAAAAAATAGGTTCAAGCATTACAAGTATAACGACGACATTTTTTTGGAGGCCTCGTTTGAGAGTTGCAACTTCCTAAACGATCATCTACTTCAATGACTGCCACTTTCCGAAAGGTGATAAAAGTTTCTCTGTAGGAAATACATTGCTGGTCCTTTATCACCGAAGGTGTCAACCCAGAAACTTGGGTTCCTATCCAAGAACATGAATAATTGAAAGTCTACAAGCTGTACAATGTCTTCTAGGTTTGAAAGGTGTCTTATGGTAGAAGAGCTGTGTAATAGAAACTGTCCCGGACAGCCAAAATAACCTTCTCATCCTTAGCGTTTATAATACATACTGGGAGGAACATTCAATTACCATTGCTGAGCCCTAAACTCGCCTTTATACAGGATAAATATACCAGAATGTAAAGGGTATTTCCAGAGGACAAAGAACTTTATCTATTAAGTATACAGAAACAAACATCAGGACAGTGAGACCAACTTGTCTCAATTAACTGATAAGACTCGCAGATTACAGTGACAGATTTGACCGATTTATCTCGAAAGGCAGCGAGGGCCGTGAATAATAAGCAAGGATTAAGATCTTCGACATTTCAGTGGGGGGCAGAAATAAGTAAAGTTCTCTAAAATATTATATTAATCACCTTAGAAATTCAAGCAGAGTGAGAAACAATAAGGGAGAGAGCATTAAAGAAAGAGAGAGAGAGAAGAGAGAGAGAAGAGAGAGATATGGGATCTGAGTGCTTAGAACTTAAGCATAGAGAGGTACAAGCGAATGTATATATCAAGAGAAACTCATTTTTAATTGTTAGAATAAAGATTGCTTTCTCCCCAATTTAAGATATTACTACATGCAAAACGAACTCTTGGGAGTAGAGATATTTTTTAAATGACAAAGAGCTACACATTTGTTTGAAGTTCTGCTACGGCAACGTAAAGTACCTTCTATATGCTCTATGTTCTCAGAGTTCCTTTAAAGCCTTTTTCATTAGAGAAGAAAGAAATCAAAAGTATTGTTGGGTCTAGAATGAGACTTAGAATATAATCAACAGATGTAGGCATCCTAATGGCCCCACCACCGAGTGTATTCAGAAATGTTCTGCATGATGGCAATCACAACAGCTCAAAATTACATCAAATATTACTTTATTGTGACATGTTGAGGTTAAGAAGGCTTGATAAAGACTGATGTTGGTCTTTATCCCCACTATGTGACAGTAAATGAATGATTTGGAGGTGTTGTGACTATCCTCCTGTTTCTTGGGAATCAAAAGCACATCAGGTCATGGGTTAGGTGATGATGCCTAAAAGAGACCCAGGCACAGTAGACCACCAAGCATTTATTCCATTTAGTCCTATGGTCAGTCATATTATCCCTTTGGATTAGAAGGCAAAGGCTTACAGGAACTGCTCTGATCAAGCTTAGGTGTTCACGTGCTGTCAATTAAAAATTTCAATGGTACAATTATACTAAGAACAGATTATTAACTTAATAAACAAAACAAGTTTCCAGTCATCTGAAAAGATAGCATGGTGTTTTGATATAGGTTAATAATAGATAAATGTTGCTGTCCCTGTTGGTTTTATTAGTCACATAAAAAAAGGTCAACACACTTTGCTCAGGTGCAGAGACATGCAAATAAAGGGCCACGCTGGTCCATTAGGTCAACAAATGCCTGTAAACACAGAAATTACCCAATCCATACAACCTGGACTTTAAATGGTCCACACATTTAGGTCGCAGACTTATCACAGGTCCCCAGCATTACATGGCATCAATCCAAATCATGGTTTGGATTTATAGGTCCACATAGGAGTCACAGATTTTCAACAGGTATGTTTTCTCAGATATAATGAACACATCCACCAAAAGGGAGCGGAGGTTTTGACTGTATTGTTATTCTACAGTAGAATTCTACTGGCTCATTAAAAAAGGTTTCAGAACCTTATGGTTCTGTGGACAAAAGAATGCATATTCCTCAAACAGTATAAAAACAGGCAACCTATTCACGATGGGCAGGGGGTGAATCTAGCGTAACAATGTCGAGGAACAGCTTGTTATCGTCTTGCTTTTGGCTCCATGAGAAACAGACCCCAAGCTCTCAGGTATTTACAATGCTTAAAAACTACCAAGCCAGGCAACCCAGAAACACAACATGACAGGGGGGGGTTTATCAACGCTCAGCGGACTATTTGTACCAGTTCTCAACACTACCTTTTATCCCGTAAAATACGCCAAGAGACTTTTCGTTGCAAAATACCCTGAACACCTACTAGGTCCTACCTACAAGTCCCATAGGCCAATGAAATATATTTAAGTCCCTGTTAAATATATATTGTTATATACGCCTTTTTAAGATTATTATAACTGGTTGAAATAAACAAAAAAGAAAACTTAAAGCATATGTATAACCGGGAAGAAAATGGTTCTTAAATCTTTTTTTTTTTTGGCCATTTAAGCTCCACGTGGCAATGAATCTCCATCACGAGTGATCTGATGCATATCTTGATAAGTTGTGAACGGGTCCCCGACAGCCCCGTGTTCTCTGTTCAGATTAGCTGGTATATGAAGGTGATCATGTCAGACGCAAAGTGAGATGCTGCCGCTCTAGACAGGAGGTCAGGAGGTAATGCTGATCAATACCGTGTTACACGCTCACCTGCCAAGTACGGAGCGAGCGTACATTTTACAGATTTATGAAATACCATTATGGGCAAAAGTGTTTTTGTAGGCCAAGAGGGTGTGTTTTTTATGGTTTTAACCCTTACTAACTTTAAAGAAGATGTGACGATAGTATTTAATCAAGCAGTTCATGTCATTTTTCTTGCTATTTGTCCTGTAAGTGTTTTTATGTGAAACACTCTGCAGGGCACCTGAACCCCACATGGATGTTGGCATACCCGTGCATGTAAATTCATCCTTAATTAGGTTCTCTGAACCAACTTGGCAGGATAAACTAGCACTGCTCACCAGAACGGACACTGGTGCTTTCAGCCAACTGACCCACCAAGAGGCTTATGACCACTCCGTGATGCGGTTTGGCTTTTAAAAACCTACAAAATAAGCTAAAAAACGGAACTATTTCAAAAATGTTATATTTCAAATGATAGATTTTCCGAATTTAACGTTTGGGGGAACCCACTTTTTCCATATACCATAAAATGTTTACTGGCATGGACTGCCATTTCGAGGGTCTAGGGCCCAGGTTTTGGTTCATTTTTAGGTTTTACCAGGTAAATTTGTCATGTGGCACAAAAGCACCAAACATTTTAGAATAACAGAAGAAATATTAAAGTGACACCTAGGCTTTAGCGACACAAATTATGGTTTAAAACCCCCCAACTATTCACAACTTAACTACTAGATCCTTTTCATTTAGATTGCAAAATCTGAAAGTCAATGTTATTGAATTTAAATTAATCTAACATGTTTTATATAATATATAACCGTTCTAGAGGGTCGCTTGGCTCATCGGAGAACTCAAAGGGTTAAAAAAACAAGAATTAAGCCCCCAAAGTCTATAGAAGGGGGATTTTCTTGGCCGGAGCGACGTATGCGTTCGATCCATGTGAACTAAGTACTAAGTGGAATTTTCTGTGTGCAGCACACAGCCAGCACAGTGCTTAGGAAGTCTGACAGAAACCTATTTAAGGTCATTTATTGCCTTAATAAGCACCTTTGTCCAACAGGCAGTTTTTGACAACAGTGATAAATTCCAAATTTATGTCAAACATAGCATATGTTTAACAGCTCATTTCTAAGCAGAAGCAGCAGGCTACCCTATAAATCACAGCTCGGTTTGAAATGAAAGCAGATTATAGGGCCGGGGCTATTGAGAGAAATATAAATCAGGACAGTTTAACTCTTAACGCAGCACAAATTAACTGGATGGAGGGGAGTCTGCAGGCGGTCACAGTGCCAAAAAGCAAGCTAGAGTTTAACCTGTTCATTGCTAGTCAGTCTAGTTTTACACTGAACTAACATGCGATTGTGCACCTGATGGGGTGAGAATACATCATTTTTCAAATTGTAGTTTTTTAAAAAAAAAAAAAAGGTTATTTTCCATCTAAGTACCACTGATAACAGTGGGGAATTTATTCACACGTCAAATATCTGCTATTCATCATATGACCGCATTACATTTCAGGACGCCTTCCAAATGCCCCTCTTTAGGAACGACCCAAAAGATTTAACTGCCCCCGTTTCCTCTCCTGATGTCCTTCTTTTCGAAGAGTTTCGGGTGTTTGCTGGTATGAGTTCAATACGGAGTTCTATAGCCCTAAGAGTCACGATAATGTGTATTAAAAAAAGCACACTTAAAATGTCAGAAATTACCGTATATAAATAGCCTTCCTTTCACATAAACAATTTTGTTAAAGCCCACCTCTGTCGGCACTCCCTAACATAAAAGTGTCCCTTTTTAAGTGCAGCGTGGTATGATCCAGGATCAACAGGGGATAAAGAAAACCCACCGAGAAAAACTCCAGCCTAAAAAAACCAATATATAATCAATTGAATGGAGTCTAATGTTATTCTAAGGTACAGGGGCTTCCACCCTACAAGAAGTAGTGCAACACTAGAACAGTAAGAACGTAATAACTATGCCTAAAGCCCACGCCATTGCCAGCACTATGGTTTGTACATTATCTAAGAGCTGAGTAGTATCTACGATCACTACTTTGATCCACATTCTAGATGCTGGATTTTCATCATGTCATCTCTCCCATCCACTGCTAGAAGGTTAGCCGTGTTATGAGAGGCCAGACTATAAAAAGGCTCACAGTGTAAGTATTTCCTTTCCTATAAAATATTCATTACCCAGTGTGTGAGCCAAGTAACTGAGACCTCAAACATTTCTAACTTTGTACTGAAGCAATAACCGCATTTTATAGAATCCTTCTCCTTTTATTTATATCTGCCTATAAATATAAGGTTATACTGACAGCCGTACGCAGACACACACATACAAAAAAAAAAAAAAAAAAACTGATAAGATACAAAAAACTATTCTGTGATTGGTTTGAAAACAGATGCGCAAATGGTTCACTATTTTTTTATTTTTTTCGGGAACCCCCTTTTGGTTTTTTGATTTTCTATTAGTTTTTATAAAGGTTAGTGCACTGACTGACGTCTATATCAAGCACTATATCTATATATTGCCAAAATAGAAAAAAACTAAAATATAATACTATATATATATATATTATATACTATAATAACATATCTTAATATATTATATACCTCACTATATAGTATACTATTATATTATATATATTGTGTCTTTTGGAACCAGTACAAAATTATGTAAATTTTTTATAAAAAGGAAAAAATGTATAATAATAAATAATAATAATATATGGTTATTTTAATGGTAGTTAGAGCTTAATTAAAATTTTGTACAGAAAAAAAATTAAATATTAAAATATTTTTTTGGACAGGTAACTAACCTATTGTACAGATGCTTTGTTGGAAAGTGTACTACTCGACTCTGAGAAGAGACTAAATAAGAAGTCACAAATACAGCCCTAGATGTCTACAGTCGAGGAGGAGCATTTTCACGCACCCAAGCATGCTGCCACAAATCAATAAGAAAAATCAATTCCTCGGGGAGTAGGGATTTTATCAGAATTTACACATCCATAGTCCATAGTTTATTTACTGCACAACAAGGTCACCTTGGCAGAAACGCACCCGAACATCACACAGTAAAATAACTAAAATAAACACTGCATTACCCCGCAAATAGCAAAGTGAATGGAAAACATAGGGGTGAGAGAGTAAGAGATACGAGCTGGAAGGGAAAGCAATTATAGGGTAGGGAGCTGGCAGCTGGATTCCCACAGCTTGCCAAGTTGACTTAAACGTGATATAATGTACCTGTCAGATGCCACCTAAGACCAAAGCAAAACTAAAGGGATCGGTTTAACGGATTAAAGTGGAAAAATACCCGAACGCAGACATTGTATCTAAAAAGTTGTTCTGTGCTTCTTTCACGATAAAAGAAACTTCAGAGATCAGAAATGAATATGGGAGGAATCCATATAAATGGATAATTGTAAAGTTAAATGAAGGAGAAAATTGTATAAAATAAAAAGGCATTAAAAGTAGGGGTAATCAAAGTGATGTCTTAATCTTGGCTTGCAAGGAATCCCAAGTAATGCAAACGGTTAGGTATGGCCACTTATCAAATGTGTCATATGCAGTTAACAAAGTATTCCATCTACTTTACATGTACGCACACACGCACACACACACACACACACGTACATATCTATATCTCCACATTTACTTTGTAGGGTGACCCTTAGCAGGTATTCCTGCAAGAAGGCATTAGGTGGGTCTTCAGTCTTCATAATACAATGTAAGGACCATGATTATTGGGGGGGGGGGTAAGGATATTTAACTATCCACTATACACGGCTAGCATAGTCTTTCTGCAGAATAATGCCAGCAACTTGTAATGCACTACAGAATTCCCACTACAGCGTAAAAGGATTTCAGACCCGGGTGGCACTGGGGTCCTTTGAGGTGGCGCACACCCTTCTTCTACGTGTCAAACGTGCTGAAGCATTGGAGAAAACATTGTTGTTCTTCATAAAAAAGAAACCAATAATCGCTCCCTTTCTGTTTTAAGGAAATCTACCTAATAAAACGTTACATGCCATTTATTTAAAATAATAATAAATAATAGTGGTACTTTTGTGAGCTCCGCAGCGCTCCAGGCACATTAAGGGCAGTTGTACGTGCCGCACACAGCATGCATTCTAATTATTAGCGCACTGTAATCATTTGTATTCTTTTTCTGCCTGGATGGGGAGATCTGTAAAGCTCGGATACATTTCCCCCTTCCAGAAAACTCATCTCTTGCACCCAGCGGCCATTCTTCCGTCTATAATTAATCCTTTAGTGTGTGGGATGGTTAGAATTGTGATTCTGTCAAGCACTACCCGTTAGACACAACTGAAAACAAAAATCCTTTTTCACCTCCTCCAGTCTGGGCGATATTCCGCTCATAACACATTAGAATTTTCATCAATGTCATCAACTGGTTCATTAGTAACTCGAATGGCTGAGAAGCTGTTTTAGGAAAATGTCAATTGATGAGGCGCGTATTAGTAAAAAATTATGAAAAAGGTACGTTGCAGAGAAGAACAAAAACAAAACTGAAAAATCTGACACACATCTGTGTGGCGTGACTATACATGTCTTAATATCACTCATTCGCTCATTTCATGCATTGGGGTAAGGCTTTTACAAGGTAAATTACCAAAAACTCTAACTGAAAACCCCTCAAACAAAAAAAACAGCAAGAAATAAACGCAACGCACATCTTTAAATATAAAATATAACTTTTACAGTCCACAACGTAAGTCTTACGAACGCAGAAAAATGTTCTTATTTGTATATAACTTTTCAGTGTTAGACCATTTAACCCCTTGTGGGATATGTAGACGGAGAAGAATACGGTAAAATCACACATTTCTTATGGGGCCAGGAACTCTTGGGCCGGCACCAATGTAGGTTAGTTGTGCAAAAATAATCTTAATATAAAAAGATGCATTATAAGTAAACTATTAAAATTGCATAGAAACACGTTTAGAGACAGAGAGCAATAATGGACTAAAACCATTTAAACGTCAGTATCATTTCTTCTCTTTAACACCTAGCGACATGAATTACTTTTTAGGTTATAATATGTACCGTATTGCGTTTAAATGAAGGTATAGTAATGACCCCTTGTAAGAATTCGGGTTTATTTTTTCATAATAAATTGTAATTACGAGTACAATCACGGTTATGTAAAAATCATGTTATTATATTCTTCTTAGCCCCGTCTCAGATCTGTAACAGTTAACAAGACCGCAATTAAATCTCATTGAGGCATCTTAACGGTTATTGGTTAAAACCAGTTCCTTTCGCTTACGCACCAGCAGAGAAAAACAATTTTATCAGCAACATCCCCCTAATTACATGTGCTGGATTACAGCTGAAAAGTGAGGCTTTACACTGAAGCGCAACATCATGCGAGCTAATTTTCAACATCTGCATGGAGTCCCAGCCTTCCTTTTGAGCCAGGACCCGTCTAAAACAAACAGAGGACGCCATTGCCCATGTACAAGCAGTCCATACGTCTGCACCAATTCATCTTACAAAAAATCTTCCGCCAATTTACATGAAACTTGTATTTTTTAGCCCCAATCAGAAAGGAGTTTCACGCCAACAGATATTAAAAAAGTAGTAACAAAATCCTACCAAGAGCTCATTATGAAAAATACATCAATTAAAAAAAAATATATTCAGGTTTTACCAGTTGTCTAAATTACACATTAAGACATGATGGCAATGTAGAGACACCAACAGGTAGAATCTTAACTGCCCTTAAGCTCGGCTACACCATTGGACGGGTTCCACCTAATCTGCGGTTGGGTTTACAAAAGCCAGCAGAAACAGTGCTTAGGTACCTGAAGAAAATATTGTCCACTTAGAAATGGCGCAACCATCGTTTTGTCTACTAAATATATGGCGACCGATTGGAAGAATTTTGTAGGACGATGGAGCCTTGTTTCAATCATTTTCCTGAAGAGGTTACAAAGTTTGCCATGGCACAAAACAGGCCTTACCTTCAAAGATGCAACCAGTGTCCAGCAACAAACAAAAGCGTGTCCAGCTCCATGCAAACTTTTCATCCACGGAAGGTAATCTCAGAGAAAAAAGTTCTCCGCATCTCAAAAATAGATGTATTCAAAATTGTGAAGGTAACATTCCTCTGGGATATAAAGATTATCTAGCATGGCCAGCTCTGAAGAAACTCATTAATGCATATCAGGCGTAACCTACAATTTCAGTCTAAAAAGTTTCACTACCTGAAAAATATTGTTTCCGGACATTTTGGTCTGCAGCAGAAAGACATAAAAAAAAGGAAATGACTACCTTGCTGACTTGACTTACTAGAATTTGGCTCCGAGAATAAGAAAGCAAAAAAAAAAAACTAGGATATGCAACAGATCGTTCCCAGGTGTCACTGGTTTCACTTGCGAAACAAACACTTTTGACACGGGGGACAAAAATATAGTAGCCACGTAGGAAGGATCATCCAAGATGGGTATACATCAATATTCGCATTGCTCTTAAAAGCCAGGGCTACTGGAGATGTGGACTTTATTGCGTTCTGCACATTTCCCGGCCATTGCCGTCCCCACGTTTAGTCCTTCACAGAGATTTGAGTGGATACGATGTCCTTCCATGTCGATGACCAATTAAAGAGATCTTGTTTTGCCTACGCTTCAGGCAGATAGTATATGTTGGTTTATGTTTAATTCCCAGGCTTCCTTACAAGATAATTTACATAGTAAAGGCTGCGTGAGTAGAAAACAGACCTCAACTTGACACTTCCAAGCAAAAAGTATAATTTTTGTTGCTCTTTAAATGTCAGTATGAAATTTAGATTAGTTTCAGTGGTTCCTGAATCTTCACGTCATTAGGTCCCTTTATCCTATTCTCCTGCACATGCATTTAGAGGGGCACTTGGCCACATCAGGGTGGCTCTTCTATTATAACTAAAGGTAAGAGCCCCCTTCAAGACAGCTGGGGTGCTCTACATTGTCTTGTCGACCGGCTAAAACATCGAGGGACTCATAGTCCACAATGGATAACGTACCAAATATTTCTTTGGGCCTTTCCTGAAAGGCCAAGAGGTTCACCCACACTGACTTGGGGCATGAGAAGATGGGGCATTTTGAAGGAAACTTGGGAAGCCCACTCTTAAAGTCAAGAACATAAACTAAGCACAAACTAACCAAGTGGGGCCCCCAGGGGCCGACATTTATGAATTTATAGAGTTAGAGATTTCAAATTCGGCAGCAAGTATCGCATCCTATATGGAACGCGTCTCGTCCCTTATACAAGCATTTAGTTAACAGCGCTACGTTGCACATTGTAGCAGACAAGGGTCCCGGGGATCTGCAAATGAGTATGTCTCTCGCCCCAGGAAAGTCAAGAGTTGCCTTGCAAATTAGCGAGCTATTAAATTATACTCTTAATGAACGCAAATAAAGACAGTTAAAAGCCAATTTGCTCTATTGGAGGTAAATATTTAAACACAGTAGGCCTGAAACCCCCCAAGAACTTGGTTATTTAAAAAAAAGTAGCCCCAAAACAAGTTTACAAACACATTTGTATGTAATAAATTTACGGAAGATTTTGAAGGCCTTTTGGCATATGAAATAAGGATTATTTTTCCCGAAGACATTGGCGCATCTTTCTGAACGCAGACAAAGCTTTTCATTTTGTCGGTCCCCTTGTATGTCAGGGAGGTTAACAAACACGCGTACGCGCTAAAGCCCGATGTGCGATTTTAAGAACCACTTTTATTTTAAAAGCTATCATGTGTAAACGCATTAGTGTTTTGAAATTGCATTCTAGAGTTAATTAAATGGACAGTCTTTTATCCATAAAAAGAGAAAGAATGCAATTAAAAGCTAAATGAAGAAAAACTGCCATAGCGTGCTGCCTAGCTGGGCCCGTGAAGATTTGTATTAGCGGAGAGGACAGACAGGAATATCAATGCAGTCTGTGTCCAAATCTCGCTTTATGACACCCTGGGTAACTGTAGCCGAAGAAATTTGCCATCCTTCTGAGACCGAGAAAGCACCGATCACCGGAACAAACATCTCACCAGGGCCCAGTTTGTAAGCAAACAAGGAAGAGGACAAGAAATAATAAGCGGTATTAGATGTTGCAAGGATGAAGATGTAAAACAGGTGACTCTAACCGCGGAAAGAGGGGGTAGAAACAGTCAAGACGCCAACGGGTAGACTGGATGGGCCCAACGGTTCTTATCTGCCGTCATCTTCTACGTTTCTATGTATGATTTACCGGAGAAGCTGCTCCTTTACCAGTTTTTTTGTAAGTCTTCATTTCTTTCAGGACCGTTTCCGTCAGAATAAGAAGAGCGCCCCCTGCAGCTGGAGCATAAACCACCAAGAAGCACATCGGTCCTTTTATCCTGCGGAAGGTTTTTTTCTGAAGCGCATCATGGTACGGAACGTCGAATTTGATGGCAGATAATAACTGTCCGGCCCATCTAGTCTGCCTGTCCTTCTTTGAGTAAATACTCAGACCTCACCGAGTCCTTGGTCCTGTTTTAGATTCAAAACAGCATTTTGCCTAAATTTCTACACTGTATCAGCCTCTACCAGTTGCAACGGGAGGCCGTTCCACGTAGCTACCACCCTGTCAGTAAAGTAAAAGCTTCCTTACATTACATCCAAACCTTTTAATTTCTAACTTTTAGATTTACGAGACAGAAGCTATGGTGCCTGTGGCCGCCTACTTCCGGTTAGTTTAGTTACTTTCAAAAATAGCGGATTACCACAAATTTACTCCAAATTTAACCCATTCTTACCCAACTTCAATTCTAAATGTATAATGCTTTCAGCTACAAAAGGTAAAAATTGGGTTTAAAAAAAATACATTAAAATTGTAGTTGGGGGGGTGACAAGTTTATACTTGTAACATTCACGTTATCATTAATATCTTTAAATTTTTCTTGTTCCGACTTGCTTAAGAGTTCCATATCAGAAAATGTGTTCTGAATGATATTTCTTATATTAAGCCCAGTTTTTCCCCTTTATGTAAATAAAAAGGAAACAGAAAAAGAAAACTCTTTTTTCTAAAATGAAAAGTAGAATCCCTGTGAGGGTCCGTTTCGAACCGCTGCGATACTCATTTGTTCTGTTACATATACAAATATTTCACGGATACGTAGCGAGCGAGTAGCAGGGAATTCCCGCAGCCTTGTTTGACCTTTTGCTGCTATTAAAATGCAGGTTTCCCCCAGCTCGCCTGAATTGGTACGAAACACTAATGCAACAAAGGTCTTCGTGCTTGGCAAACCTCCAAACATCACATCATTATATAAAAGGGGAAGGAAGAACGACGTTCAGCGAGCGCACTATATTCACAGTATATTTATAGATCCTACGAGCGGATCCGTCACAGGCGTAATAAACTTAACGTACAGTACGGACACTCCACATCCGCGGTGCTAGCCATGTGCTCAAGCACAACGTCCCACTCCTACAGAGACAGATGTCTATTAGATACACAGTGAATATAAACTTTAAAAAAACACAACTAAAAAAAAAAAAAATAATAATAAAAAAAAGAATACATCAGTGTTTTCTGATCACAGCGGTTAATATTCCTCCGGATTTATACCGTGACATTGCTATGTATACCAGAGCAGGGGGGTGGTGGTATCCCATGTATTATAATATGCTATAGAGATCAATGGTCATACTAGATGCACATTAGTTATCATTGACCTGTAATTCTATTGCAATCACGTGCAGTGTCGTTTGCCACATGGAAGCGAGAGCATGAACGTTATCGCTACATCCCACCGAACGACGAAATACTTAAAATCTGCAATAACAAGGAGCGAGAGCGCGCATCTGAGCAGGAACATCGAAGACAAGCCGATGGCTTTACGCGCAACTTCTGCGAACACATCAACTACCGGGTTATATTTTAAACTTTAATTACTGGCAATATATAAATAAAAAAGCCTCAAACATTCTATACAATCATAATTATCTGAAACCGATTAAACATACTCCATTTGGCCGCCAAAACAGAACAAAAAATGAATGCCTATTCACAAAGGGGTTACCTTGGCCACTTTTATTAAGAGAGGAAGAACATTTGGAGATGGAATGGAAAGGAATTTGGCCAGAGGTGGAAGGTCAGCGTTACCTCTCATCATGTTCCTTAAAATGAGCTGATAAGCAGTGAAAACATCCTGTGTGCCGTTTGAATGGCTCTAGGGCTCATGTCAACAGGACCCCCTCTCCCCACCGCCTTTATTGTAAGGCTTATCCTTGGCTGGAAGAATGCACAAACAGGCCAAGGATACCTATTTACAACCTGACAAGTGTGGATTGTTAAAAGGGGTATTAAAATTGGGGAGAAGGGGGGGGGCGAGAACAAGATAAGGCTTTATTACCAGATCCATTGGACTTTATTCTTCTGTACACATGGCCATGAGAAAGATTTAAGAAAAGAGGTTTTGTTTTTTTTTTAAGCAGGGAGCCATTAAACAAAAAAAAAATACACAAAAAAAGAAAAATAAATCACACAACTGAATTACTTTAAAATAATATATTCTGTATTTTATATATGTTTCTCTTCTTTTAAGTTATCCAGCAAGCTATGAATGATTTTCTTCTTCTGTCTTAAAAGCATTGCAAATGTAATATGGTATATTATTATTATATATATTATAAATAAAGTGTGTTACAGGTATTATACATATACCCCAAGATAACTTAGCTCATAACTCCGGGTTTAAATTGTGCCCCCCTTCTTACCTTATATTAAATCCTCCCCAACACAACTAATCCTATATTTTTTAAAAGCTTTCTGAATGGAAGTTTGAGAAATGTTAGCGCCGAGTTATGTGACCTCCCGCTACCTGGGGTTAATCTCTACGTTCCTAAGCTCTTCGCATTTTATTACGTGCAGTGCCATCTTATAGAGGCACCCTATATAATATTTATTCATATCACACACACTGATGGTTTCGTCAGTACATGTTTTCAATTAGGGTCTCAAAAAATCCACAATGTGTTTTTTGGTTTTGGTTGCAGCAAAAAGAGTTAACTACAAAGCCCTCGGACATCCATCTCTTGGTCAGCGAGCTGGGTGAGAGGAAACGGGTCTTCCTAGGGAGGCCGGCCCCGGCACGTGCCAATATCCTTGTAACACGCAGCAAGAGGTAGTCCAGCTGCCAGGGGTCCCACTGAGACAACGCTGGCACCGTGCCCAGAAAGTCGCGTTAACCCCCGCCGCAGCTGCAGCCACCAAGCATGGAGACTGAAACCCATTCACCAACCACATGCAATCTGCTCATCTCCAAGAAACTCATTTGTCTTCCAGAAGACCTGTTACACATCGTTATACCCTATATACTACAGAAAGTTTATAAAACCCTACAATCTACATGTGTTATATTTACAGTAAATACATTTTATTGTCCATTTTTTAAATAATCAGGCAGCATAATATTGAAACAATTTTTTTTTTTTATTACATTATTACAAAAATATATATGTTGTGCGCAATATTGAGTTTTAGGGATGTTCTCCCAAATCAACATGCAGATACCCAACACCACCTTATTTCCAGGCCAAAAGAAACCCGATTCCCCAATTAACATGCCAACATCACAGCGATGATTGCTCTCTTTTCAAGACACTAGGTAACTGATGGCTTCTTTTGTTAGTAAATACAAAGCTTGCTACGTTTTTTTAGACCTATTGTTCTAATCATTTTGGCTTTTTATATTCAACAACCGGTTGTTTTGCATTAAGAACGACTACCGATGTAAGTTGAGTGTTGCTGTAGTAGATTGTGTGTGTGTGTGTATGTGTGTATGTGTGTATGTGTGTAACAATTATGCTCATAAAGTATTTAGAAATGCGTTATCTCTAAAGCCATCCATCTTCACAATGTTGTCACAAAGGTTGCCTAATGGGAGGTCTGTTAAAAACGTTTTTTTTTTTGTCTAAAAATGCCCTATTAAATCCTCAATAAGGCTTCTTCTAAACTTATTCTAGTTTCTATCAGCAGCATCATTATTCCGCAGAGTTCTGAAAAGCATTGGCTAACTGCTGCAGACTAACTGGGGATTATGGGCATTGTAGTCCACGACAGCTGGAGACAGTATACACGGCTATCGAAAAATAAGAATATTTTGTGTTAACAGGCTGAGCAATAATCACTATTAACCCCTTAAGGACAATGGGCGGTCCCTAAACCCACTGAAAACAATGCATTTTGAGCCCGTACATGTACGGGCTTTGTCATTAAGGGGTTAAGATACATAGTAACATTAAACCTTTACATTTACCCAGGAAAGTACAAACAAACAGTTGCCATTTCTATCATATATTAAATAATGGCCATCTTTGCGTTTACGTTACTAGCCTCATTGTGCTAAAACGATCCCTTACCTCGAAACGCGTGGTCTGCAGTAGCTTAAGGGAAAAGATGCTAAAAGAGCGTTTCTTGGCTTAAGGAGCCAGGTGGCACAGTGCCACCCCATTGTGGCAATTTGTTTTTTTTAGCGGGGGCAACCTTATTACCCCAACTTAATGTTTCTTATGGCATACGGAGCGCAGGAGCCGAGCACGGCTTGAATTTATTTTATTCACATTAATTGGCGTGTGACATTTATTTTAATAAACTTTCCTTTTGTATAAAGGGGGATAGCCTAATAACTTTAAGCCATCGCACGACTGCTTAAAATGCAAGCGGAAAGTCATTTAGAGCGGCAGAGAAAAGTATTTATTGCCGAGTCCCTGCGGACAGTCAGAAGGCTCATTTCCCTAGCGAGGGGTTAATGTTCTATCGCCAAGTTACAGTAACACTCTTTATAAATTGCCGTCTGTCCGCTCCTCACTTCAGAAATGTTATTGCCTCAATAAACTGAGCGGCCAGGAAAGACGATTCAAATCAAAGGCGAAACCCCCCATATAAAAACCGGAAGGGCTGTAAGTTTAGACACCTCCCCAGAAGCCCCCTTTTTCCAGGATTCTACGTTCGCATTCGTTCATCCACGGCCCTTGTGAACGGTGGGCTTTCATCTAAAGAAGGTGAATGTTTCGCAAGAACCGGAATATGTATAATCAGCACAAAAAAAATAAAATACAAAAAAAAATGTAAAACCGCTCATATCCTCTACAGAAATAACTTATTTATGGGGCATCTTTTTCAGCATCGAGTGCAAACGATCGGCCCATGTAAAAAAAAAAAAGACCTTAATCGCTCCATCGTCTCTTCTTAGATAGTGGACGGCCATATATATGCCCACCCTGTCCATGTTAAAGTTCCTCCACAGTATTAGCATCTACCACTTCTGCTGGGAGGCTGTTCCAATACCTCCCCCCCCCATTTACACAATCATTTCTCGATTCTCGGCACTTCATTTTCTAATCAAAAAAGTAAATATTTCCAATGTTTGCGGTGATGTTTTGCATCCAAGAACTTCTGGTGAGAATACAACAAAAAACAAAATAAATAAATAAATAAATACTTTCCCGGTTGTGTACGATTCAGAGACACTTTAGATAAGAGATCTAATCAGTTCCAGAGTGTAAATAACGCAGGGTATGAAGAGGCGTCAGCTGGGTTGATAACTTTTTATTTTTGCGGTGGGAGCGGACTGTGGGGTCTTTCAGAGAGGATGCATTATGAACCCAGGCAAATTTAAAGGCCATCAAAGAAAACCATGACTAACGGCTTTCATTGAGGGTCACTTGTCATTGGCTAGTGACAACTTCTAAACTCACAATACCTATCTCACGCTTCCCCCTTCTTTCACCACTAACCCCTTCCTCAACAGGCACCGTCATGTGCGGGGGAGGGGAGGCAGAGTCAGTGCAAAAAATATCAAAGTTTAACCATTTCATTATCGCGGTTATATGTCCACATGACGGGGATACTCCGTAATAACAATAATAATAATGATAAAAAAGTGCATAACGGAATACAGACTTTTCAGTTTATATCATTTGATGCAAGCCTTTTATTATTACGGCAATAACAGTTTACACATTTAAACACTTCTGCCACGTAATAAAATTTCTACTTTTTTGCTAAAAAAAAAATAAAAAAAATGGACTCCCACTGTAAACCGTTATTGATTTATATAGCGCCATCGTGTTCTGTAGCACAGTACAGCGGGCAGACAGGACCTTACAATTCGTGCATCACATCATTTGAAGAAACAAAAAAAAAAAAAAAAAAGAGGCGGAAGGAGGATCCAACCCAAACGCGTTTACAATCTACTAATCTGTAAAGCCTTCCAGTGAGAATGGTGGCCATCTTTGGAATCCCTCAACTTTTAGCCACACATAAGTCTGATATACTAGCCAGTTCAATGGGAAGGTTAGCAGCCCGAGTTACAGTTTAGAATAGTTTATAGTTTTACACACACACATATTATATATA
>VKOC01002238.1:0-12625 GCA_009364415.1 Spea multiplicata | reverse complement strand
TTCTAATATTTGTCCTGAATTTAGAAATGTTTTTTTTCTGCCATTTTTGCAAGCTACGGGGCAATAAGTACATGTAGCATTTTACTACTTCAAAACCTTTTTTCAAAACTGGTCATTCTGCCCCCTCTTTTCCCCTGTTTTAACGCTTTCCATGCAGTCATTTTAGCACCAGCTTTTGTTAAAGTTTGTGGTAGTATTTTTGGTGTTTTTTCACACACATTTCAGTTCAGGTATGAATTTACAGCCCCTGTTATATGCCACATTTGGGAGGTGTGCATTTTTTGGGGGGGATATTTGACAACTGGTCAGTCTGTGCTCAGGTCATATTTGGCTCATCTTTGAACCCGGCTAATTCAATTTACCCCACCAAACACTCCTTGGGTATTTCAAATGCCAGATGGCTTTCTAAACCTGTTTAAACTCATGATGTGCCATGCATGTCAATTGTCATCAAGGGGTTAATATTAGTCTAAATCCAATCATAAGGGTACTCTATAAATCACCATTGTTCAAAGGGGTTAGTATGGGTTCTCAGGAAGGTAACATATCCATCTTTGCTGATAATCTTTTACTGTTTATTTCAGAACCTACGTTCATTAAATAAGTGGGGCCCAGTGGTTTGTAAGCTTAACCTAAACAGAACAAAAGGCCTGATAATGTCATTGAACTCTCACAACATGGGTTTTGAGGAGTATCTTGCACTTAGATTACTTGGGTGTAAAGTGCCTGTCATGATTATACAGCCTAAACATGATCCCTGCCATTGTGAAGACCAAGATGGAACTGCAGAATTAGGATCAACTGAATCTAACGTATTTGAGAAGAAGTGTGCAAATTAAACTCATCAGGGACTCCTGTACTTGTTTCAGGTCTTACCGGTTTTATTACAAACTAAGGATAAGAGTGTCCTTAATACTGCTTTTTTAAATTTATTTGGAGGACTAAGAAGTCAAGAATATGTCACGACCAGGGTACAGGGTCTGGATCCGCGCTGCAGAATCAGCGCCCTCTGGAGGAGAGAGGACGTACTGCCACCAGGCACGAACACCACCAAGAATAATGTAAGGGTGGAACTCAGGAACAAAAAATAAATAAATAATAATAACGGTATCCGAGGGGTCAGGCAAAAGAGTAGTCAGGGTCACAAGCAAAGGTCAGGGCAGGCAGTGAAAGAACGGAGGTCAGGTACAAGCAGGAGTCAAAACCAGAAAGCTAAATCAGGATACAAACGCTAGTGAAAGGCAAAAAGGCACTAACACAGGCAAGGTAGTAGTGCCAAATGAGGGTTTAAATATCCCTCCAACAATGCAGATCCTCCTACCCTCCTAATTAGGGGGAGGAGGAAAAGTTATATCTGTCACTTTAAGAGTGACATGAATATTCAAGAATTAAGCGTGAACGGCTCACACGAAGCAGAGGCGCGCGCCCCGTCACGATCACTAGAACTCGCCGGGGACGCGCGCCTCGTAGGAGGACGGACCCGGCGGCAGCTCACCGCGACGGTGCGAGCAGGGAGCCGACACGCCGACTAGTCCCGTAATACATCATTGCATATACCTTTAGGTGAGGTATCCTTCCAGTCTTTCCCATTAATTAATGATTTATATGTATACCAAATACCAATATGGTAAGGCAACCCCAGCTATTACTATTCCTAGTAGGAAAAAGTTTAACTCAGTGGGCTAGTTCCCGAGATGCACATACAGTGTTTTAATTATTGAATTTCTGACATGTAAAAGGGAGAGCACAATTCTTATGCAAATCTAAGCAATTATTTAAGCAGCTTCTAAATGTCTGGTTATTCCTGGTCTATGTGTTTTCTGAAGATATGTTTAAAAAGTGAAGTCAAGAACTTTTATGAATTACATGAGATATTTTTAAGGTTTATTTAATTACCACAATAGTCTAATATGCCCATTAGTCTACAAAAGTAGTAGTTAGTGCAATGAATGCTACATGTTATTACCACATTCCATTTCCCTCTTTTTATTTTAAACTTGTTATGCTATTGAAAATGGATATTCTTAAATTAACAAAAGATCTTTTATGGAGCTGAAGATTCTACTATGCCAAGTAATTGCTGGTAAGGAAAGAATGTATTGTGTCTCATTATTGTAAATGTTCTATTCTGCTACTTTCAAAGTGTTCATTTATAAAAGCAAATCTTATGTTCCACTGAGTAGGGGTTTGGGAATTCTGAAATTATGAGGCATATATAGGTCAGAATAAATTAAAGAAGGGAAACTGCACATGCAAATAAGCGGTATTCTTGTAAATAACAGATAACAGGTGGTTGTGTGTATAAATAATGTTTATCTAAATTTAGCAGAGGGGCATATCTATTGCTTATTGAGCCGACACATTATTTATATAAAACTGGCTACCATTTCAAACAAAATTGCACAAACAACCTTCTAAAATAGCAGCAAGGTTCACTATACACAGAAATTTTGCATCACAACAAATAATGAAACTTTGAGGTGCATTTTAAAATTTTAAGTGTAATATTACATTAAAAGGGGCCTGTTACTTTCCAAAATGCAACATTTTACAGTTCAATGTCACTAATAATCTGTGCTACATATGTTACTACCCTTGTTACCCTGTTGTGTCTTGCTTGACATGTTTTGAATATAAATACTTTCTATCATACCCAACCCATGTTTGCCCACAAAAACTAAGCCAAATATCGTGTTTACCTACCTGCCTTGCTGTCCATTACCAATGCTCGATGCAGGTATTGTACTGAGGTCCCTATATACCTTAAAATTGACCTAAAAACTTACCCATTCTAGCACAAATAGACAAGTCACATATTCTGAACACCAGCTACCCATTTGTGTCTATTTAAAGTATGCTATTTAGGCACAACAAGTTTGCCTTTCTTTTATACATTAAAATTGCACAAGTGTCTGCGCACACCCAAATAATAAGTGAGTAAATTATATGTGGAACACTAAAACAATATGTACAAAAATACCCCTCCCACACTAAGTATCGAAAAGGCTCATATATATAAGGAAGAGAAAACAAATTATGGTGTGTTATATCAAAGTAGGTAAAAAAAACCGCTATTAAGCAAATCGGACCCTTACAATTTAAAGGGCATACATATGCCCATATATAGAGTATGATGATCTCTTTAGGAGTTTCTTTATCCCACAGATAAAGAAGGTAGGCAGAGGAGGGGAGTAGATAAAAACGGTAATTTTGATTGTATTTCATTTGGAATTTTGGTGATCTTGTTCCTGTGTCTTTGCAGCACCACCTCACCAGAAGGTGTAATGTTTATATTTAATTAGAATATTGTGGATCACTTTTTTGTATTTTGAGTGCGCCCCACTCCCTGCCCGTTTCCCCTTTTAAATGCGGGTGTTTCCTGTGATGTCAGCAGTAATGCCCACCGACATCTGCCGGACCTCCTCCAACATCAGTGGGCCCACCCATTGACATCAGCCGGATCACCCAATGACGTCAGTGGCCAGTACTGGCCACGTTTCGCAAGGGTAGGCTCCAGATAGCTGGAGCCAACAAGTTCCCAGGAATGCTTATGACAGTGCCAAGTTTAAAGTCACTGAGCTTTTAAAGTCATGTTACTCATTTGTACCAGTGGGTATGAATAAAACTAAACTGTCCATATAATATGTGTGTATATATATATATAAATATAGTAGAAGTATTATTAAACACTCATCTACAGACACCAGACAAGCCAGAAGGTGCATGTATAAAGTGGCTATAGAGGCAAAGGTCATAATTGTTAACCTTATTTGCATGTGCCTACCCAGAATCCCTTGTGGTTGTGGCAGCACCATGAGATTTCTGAGGGAAAAACAAGCCTTCTGGCGTCTGGTGTCTGTAGATGAGTGTTTAATAATACTTCTACTACCCCTTAAATTTAAATGGAAGGGTTTCCATCACCTTTTACCCACCATAACTTATATATATATATATGTTCCTTTACTTACTATATTCAAAGGCATCAATTGGCCATGTTTTTGTTTTTAGCAATCTAGTGTATTGCTTACAGTAATTATAAAGCCCAGCAATTATTGTGCCTTGCAAACCTATGTCAAAGCCATATGTATACCGTGACATTGGCTATGCCAAGGTTTTTTTCAACCATTGGCTTAACTGGCCAGACAGAGGAGAATTTTGGCTCTGCCAAGCATATACAAACAGGTGCTGTCCCAGCATGCAGTCTAACCAAAGTATTCTGATTGGACAGAGTCACTCTAAGCAGAATTCTATTGACCAGGAACCCCGGAGTATTTGGAAGCAATGTGTAAATTATAAACAGCAGGACTTGAAGACAATCTGTTCTACTCAGACCATGTTATTCTCTTAACTCTACATTTTCCTAGTACCCACTTGCATGGAGAGAGCTATGCCTTGTGCTTTAAGTATGACAGCAGAAGAATTTGAAGATTTCTGGAAAAACAAGCTTTGAACAATATACAATTGATATAGAATTTACAATGCATGTATGTTTAAAACAATATATATTTGTAGTGATACTGAAATATTCTAATATGGTAAAGCAAATATGAGCTAGAGAAATAGCATTACATCATACATGAATAACTTAACATCGATAACATAACATCTCTATACATAAAATGATTTGATATGTGAAAGTGGTATTAGACAGCATTATTCAACATTTTTCTTCCATCCAAGTATCTCTAGGACCTTAATTCATCAGTCAAATGCATATAATTTCTTGCTTAAACATCAATGCTTATGGTTCCTATCAAATATCTTAAACTTTTCCAGGTAAACAGGTTTTAAAGCACCCCTTTGGACTGATCTGGACCCATCACAGAGGCTACTATTACCACATGTAAAGAGGCAATTGTATGATTGGTGACTGGTCAAATACTTCACCAAAATGTTTTTCTAAAATAAGATGAAACCGTTAGGAAGCAAAAGTCAATGGTAGGAGTGTAGTCATAGTCAGGATTTCTCTGGATTTGCTTTTGCTTTTGGCTAATGGAAAAATACAGTACTTTTTTATATTTTTTACCATATCTTAAATAGGGAATTACCATTAGAAGGAAGTACTTAACACAGTTTCTCCTACTTTGAGTGGAATTGTTTGTCTATGTCCATGCCCTTTACACCCTCTGCCATTCTCCTATATGCATTGCCTCTTTCACCTTGTTCCAGTGTGACATCTCCTCTGCTCCTCTGCTTTTCTACCAGTTGTGGCACTCTTCTAGGCTACTACTGAAGCATATATTTAGAAGGTGAGGCACACAGTTTATAAAACCCTATTATTTTATGTTCCAAACAATGCATAACTGAACATATTCTGTCAGACTCACTGTTTAACAAACTTGTAAAATAAACGTCCCACCTACCAGTTAAGTTTATTCTTAATCAATTAAATATGTCTTGGTGAACTATGTAGCAATGTATATGGTGCTGAGGGTCTAGAAGTGTATTTGTAACTGCCAGATCACCCTGAACTTTCTAATAAAGCAGAGTCTTTATTGCTGAGCCATCCCACCTGTAATAAATATAAAACATTGCACAGTTACTGTAAACAAATATTTATTAGTGTTGGATCCACATTACAACAGCAAAAAGCAGCCCATACTGTATATTCCATCATAAATGAGGTCCTTGTAGGTTGACGTGTATCCATGCAAGCGTCTCAGAAGATGTCGTCAACTCCAGCTCACAAAAAGGACATTTTAATTAAAAAATAAAGGTCCCATTTGCTCCCCCACACTACTGAACATTTGGGATGGGGACAAGCAGTTCACCTCTATATCTTTTAAGGTTATTTTATTTCAAGCATTATACTTGGCCCTACCATTGCATTCGTAATACTACCATTTCATTACCCTAATTAAGAAAGCATGTAAAAAGCATTAAATACAAATAATTGTGACACAATCTTTCAAATAAATACAATCTATCCATTTTGACGGTTCTATAAACAAATATAAACTTGGCCAATAACATTGTTTTAATGTGTGCTAGATTTGCTAAATCACTAATGGCTGTGCTCTAACAATGACAGTTGCAGGAGTGCAGACAGAGTTAATATATCCCCTGTTTGTACAACCCCCAGCAGATCATCTGTATTTGCAAACATCCTGTACCAAAGCATTGCCTTTTACTTATGTATATTTCCATTGTGTTTTCAGCTGTGTGCTTGGTTTAAATTAGCAAGCACTTATTATGAGAAGTCAAGAAACAACAAACACTTTTTAGATGGCATATATTAAATCCTCAAAATGTAGCTCACATTAAAGTAAGGGTGTCATTAGCTTGCATAGATGTATACAAAAAACAAAAACTGTCTGCGCTTCTTACCCTAATAAAGTTGGCAACAAATATATAAACATAATATAAATGAGAGGTTTTGGTTCTATGAATTGGCCAAAGCATAATTAAGCTCACCCGCCACGTCAAGGCACACTCTCAATAGGGTGAGAACCTACTCTCACCACCTACATAGTGGGCACACAAAGCAGTTTATACTGCTACCAAAACCATAGATGCATAGATGTAACATGATGGCTTCAACTTGGTGGATAACACCTTGTATTATTGAGTCCTATATAAAGCTCTTGACAACAAGGAATATGTTTTTATGCTAAAAGTTAAAGCCACAACTGAAGTTGAAATGGTACCATGGATGGCTTGCGTACTATTATTTGACTTAATTGCTTCCACTATACAGGTTAGAGTGGCTAATATCTCTGAATTTAACAAAATACAACTACTTGCATGTACAGCTACACTCTTAATTTTCGAGTTTAGATGATTCAGCCACACCCAATGCTAACGGATCGAGTGATGTAAAGCACACCATCACTGGACTCTGGAGCAGTGGAAACATGTTCTCTGGAGTGATGAATTACGCATCACTATTTGAACATCTGATGTAGAGGACTGCATTGGGAGGTGGGCACGGGCAGTCTTGCTGGTGTTGCGGGCAGGAGCAGGCGGTCAGGCACTGTACCTGCGGGTCCCGGTAATCCCGCGCAGTCCCTTCGCTCTGCTCCCTTACAGTGTCTCTGCTCTTGCTCCACCCAGGAACAAAGCGGTGTTAACGTGATGTGACGTCACTTCCCGCGACGCCTCCTTGTTCCTGGACGGAAAAAGAGAAGAGACGCTGTGAGGGAGCAACTTGAGGGCAGCCTTGCGGGACTACGCAGGAAATCTGCAGTTCAGGTAAGGAGGTGTGCGGGATTGGCCACAAATGTGGCAGGAGTGGAAAACCCGCATTGCGGGAGAGGGCGGGATTGGGCAAAAAATCAGCGGGAGCTGGCGGAAGCAGTATTAAAAAAGCAGTCCCGCGCAGGGCTCTAGTCTGATGGACTGTGTCTTGCAGAGGGAGATAACCACCACAAGGTTGACTCAGCCATTGCAGAATATTCCACTTCTTTGTCTTTAAATACTCCTGGGTTGCAGTATGTTTCCCATCATTGTCCATCTGTAAAGTGAAGCGCTGCCTAATCAACTTTGCTGAATTAGTCTGAATCTGAGCAGACAATACACTTCAGCATTCATCCAGCTGCTTCTGTCACATCATCAATAAATACTAGTGACCCAGTGCTATTGGAAGCAATTTATGCCCACGCCAGATTTTATTTACTTTGAATTCCCAAGTTTAGTTGCTCAGTTGTGAAGAAAAAACAAAAAAAGTGTTTTTAATGAAACTTCATACCTATTCCATAATGTTTGGAGCAAATTGACCTGCAATCCTTTATTATGATATAGATCTTCATTTTGTTTGCCTTTCCTATATAACTGATAATTATATCTATGCCACAATCTATGATCTGCAAATCTCATTTGATCTACGTAAAAGGATTTCTACCAAAAGAACAAGAACTGGCCAACTTGAGTACAAAAAAACAAGGAAAAAATGCTTTTTCTGGACAGCCCCAAGAGTTAAACTGTGAAACACTGTCGCATAATTACACATTCATGCTCACAAACTTAAACATCCATGCTCACACACATACACTGTTACTCTAATATACATACATTTATATATACATACATACATACACCTTTCCTCCCTTACCCTCTCACTCACCCCTTATTTTACCCCTTACCTAACTCACAGCTATCTTCCTGGTGGTTGAGCAGCCTGTCTTTCACCACAGAATCATGTAACATTGTGTTACATGACCCTGCTGTGTTTCTGCCTCCCTAGGCTAGTCCAAAATTATTCACAAAGAAGAAGGTTACACTGGCCCATTCCAGGTTCACTTTGTGAACATTTGTGCACCAGCCAAGGGGGCAATTGAACATCTGCCCCCAGGCCAGATCGTCAGGATAGTGCTCCCTTTGCTGCTTGTGATATAGGGCCACTAAACGGAGAAGGGACTGAAACCCAGTAGTGGAGTCCCTTGACAGACTTGGGCACATGGGACCTGGGAGACCCAGTTTTGCAACCCAGGGGACAGGAGAATAAGATGAGGTATCCTTGACAGGCAAAAACCTTTTTTTTCCTAGTAGCCACTGTAAATCTCTCCTCAATTTAAGTATTGAAGAAAAATATGGTGGTAATAGGAGCGCATGTGCGCCTGGCCACCCAATACATGCTGAAGGACAATTCTTTTGTCTATGGTAGTCTCTGGGCAGGCTTGCCATTTCCTGCTAATTGTTGGTTGATGATGCCTCCCAGAGAACAAATCTCCTTTGGCTATACTGATGATCTGTTACCAAATTGGTCAGCAATGAAAGGGTTTGTGCAAAGCTTCCCCATAACTGTGGAACCAGTAAAGTGTTAATGCTTTTATCATTAGGATTTTGTCAGCCACTGCTCATTTACTCAACATACCGTTATACATTTCTTTTGAATTCTCAGAACTCTTACATAATGTATAAGGTGTGTAAATCTTCCCAGTTCAATATGTGTGTGCAAGTTAATTTCTTTTGAATGCTCTGGAATGACTTAAAAAGTTGACAGTGTTTGATTGTGTTGGTACTTGGCTTATTGGTTTATTACATTGAGAGGAAGGCCTGTAAACATGTCCATCATCATACATATTTATTAGCCCATGCTTTGTACTCTGTGCTGACTGATTACCTTTGAAAAACACTGATAGCGCAAAACAGCTGTTGGCAAATTCAGCACATTTGTTTGTTTATGCCATAACTGTGCATTATATGTTTTTGGTAAGCTGTTTTATAATATATACTTATATATTATAATTAATGAAATGTTTGCACGCAATATCCATATGTTGAGCTATTTCGTGCTTTAAGCAGAAAAACTAGAGGTTATAGGGTAAATTCCTATAGTATACATGCATTGTAATGATAAATATACTGGTAATTATATTACAAGTATTTTTCAAGTGTAAATTGGCTTTTGTATATGTACAGTCAGAATAATTGGTGATTTCTTTTAACTAACTACCTACAGCCACAAAATCCATGAAGTGCCTTTCTCTCCATAGCATCTATTAGTAACATACTGTAGGTAGTATGAAGATAAGGGGGCACAACTGTTATCTGCAGCAAATGTTGCATTCAATGTTTGCTACCATGTACATAGATAAAAAAGGTTAGGCAACCAGTCAATCACCGGCTGTTTACAAAACACAACCCCCGTAAGATATTTGCTAGAGCTCATACAGTTCATCATTTATGGTGTCCATAACTGTGTGGCCATGTAATTACATTTTCTGTTAAAAAATAATTTGGAAATAGGCCTTAACCCAACAATTCCTCTATTCCAATATTTATGACAAGAGTGCCTATGGACAAGAGTGCTTATGTATTTGAAGACTTTCTATAGCGATTTCTCTAGATTGTAAAATTGTTGAGCAGGGACCTCCTTAACCCTTGTTTCTGTAAGTTATGTTGTATATACAACTTATTATGTCCTGTTTATCCATTGCACAGCACTGTGGAATATGATGGCACTATATAAAACAATACATAATTAATACCAATAACATGGCCATTTTGCACATGTACAATGCTGTTTTGCCACTAGGGGGCACCTGCTTTGTCACCAGTTCATATACTAGCAATGCAACAAAAGAGAAGAGTAAGCCTCTGTTGAAGGGGATGAACCTGAGAGGACCGATGTAGGGGAAGTAACACAAGTATGATGGCTAACGTTGGCTTAACATGCGTGAGTACGGATTCTTCAGCAATTTAGGTGCTTATTTATTAACTGAGGAATAATTATATACACCATAACTGTGTTTTATTACATACATGCTAAATAAGCCATCACAGAAAAGTGTGTTACCTGATTTTGTACTTAATACAGTCCATCTCTAATCAAACCATTCATTTCCTTTTCACTGCACTTTATTAGTTCTAGATTTTTAGATCAGTTATGCTTGACCTCACTTAAAGAGCATTGTACTAAAAGATCATTAGTGGGGCCTCAAAGTTACTCATTTATACGACTAATCTGGTACTTTATATACGACTACTCCCTAACTTTACTTTAGCGAATAATCTCATGTATTCATAGTGCCTATTGAGGTGTTTACAGAAAAGGATATATAATTAAAAAATATATTAAATTACATTATAATACTTTTATATTAGGTGTAATTATTATTGTAAGTATACTACACAACAGCAGAACAAATAAGAATACGCAAATTGAGAGTTAATAGTCACACAATTAAAAAAAAGCTCTGGCCTGTTAATAAATAAAACACAAATATCAAGACATTTGGGGTATATGCCGACATTAAAGGCACATTAGCTTACTAAAGGAAAAAACTGACAATTCCTTACATTTAGAAGATACATTCAATAAGTGCTCAATTTGAACTAAAGTACAATAGTTTATTTATTATATTTTACTTTTCTCTGTACTAAGATGAAGCATTGACACATACATAATAACACTATAGATATCTTACAGATAATGAAAGTTAATTTTTTATTACCAAACAGGAATATTTCCATTTTTCATGTGGAATTTCTGTACACCTTCTGTATTTAAAGCGTATTTATATTCATTATTTATAAACCTTGACCTTATTTATTGACTTTGAAATTTGTGCTACCGCAGCCCACATTCTCCTCTTACATGGAGGACACAGGGTTAGGTAGCTTGTGACTTTAGAGCCATTTAACATTTATTGTCTTGGTCAAATGTGGACATATGGGCATCAAAACGTCATTGTTTTTCAGCCTAAATGACTATTCCTGCCACATATTACAAATTGCCAGGATGGGTGGAACAATCCTTATTTTATAGCTCCTTAGACAAATACATTTTAATTTGCAAATTCCATACGCCTCATATTGTCCACCACAAAGATCTCATGCCTTCTTTTTTATTTGACTATTCAGCACCAGATGTTAGATCGCACATTGCTAAATAACCTGCTAAATCTGACTAAACGAGAAGGCATTTAAAAAACAGCAGATTGGGATTTCCAGTCAGTATTTTAATAACGTCATCTTGTACTTTGAATACACTATACGTTAATTAGAAAGAATGGATTAACTATTATCAAGAATGAAATGCTTAGATAAGAAAAATAATTACATACTTAATGAATCCAGTATTTAAAAGAACTACACAAGATAATTAATGATATCCTAAGTTATTTAATTACCGTAGAATCTTTATTTAAGGTAATAGAACATTAAAAATGAAATGACATGTATTATTGAGTTTTAAATCAATACATTAGACAGGCCCAAGTCAAATCAATGGTTGCACACGTATGTTATCATCTTGCCTTATTTCACCCAGTGCATGCCAAGGTTCCAGTTTTTCTTGTAATCAGGTCAAATGCCTTGGATGACGGTGTGTAAACTGACACATAGGATTCCTTGGTAAAGCTGTGGTTTCCTGATTGCAAAACCTCTATGTCTAGAGGAAAGTTCAATGTCCGGTTTACCAGGCGATTAATCATTATCTAGTCATTGATTGATAGGGAGACAAGCAGACAACCATCTACTATTTTACTAGCCATTGTGACCTGTATGTTTTAACAATACCAAGTATAGATATCATCACAATTAGTGACAATACATTATATAGAGGACCAAAACATAGCAACCAATATTTTTAGAGGCAAACAATATCCACCTATTCCTGTAATAAAATTCACAAGAAATTGTTTCTGTAAAAACATATACATTAAATAATAAAAAAAGATGATGCTGTAAGGTGTGTAAGGTTTGGGGAAATCCACTGTTGCAAAACTTTCTCTCATAATCTGCCTTGTTTTTTTCTGTCTGTCAAAGTTAGATGTACTATACAATAATGCAGAGAGAGGTTGCATACTTTGTTTCACGTTTCAGTGGCATCATAAGATAATTTGGAGTGATGTCAAGATTTATATATCATGTCTAACTCCTCCTCCCTAGTTACATTTTTTTGAATAATGCCATATGAACTCTGGATGTCTGGAAGAACAGCTAAAAAAGCAAAATTTTAGTTTGCCTGACCATATATTTTAGTAGAAAAATATCTTTTGGAAGGAGAATAAATTTAAAAAGTTATGCTGCCCATTCTGTCACCATTTATGAATTTGCATCATGTGAAATTTGAATCCAAGAGATAAGGTCGAGGTAATGAATTATCATGATCTTGCAGTTTTAGCTGGGTACATGTGAGCTACGTCCAACTATCTCATGCTGCAAATAAATTACTTTCCCA
>VKOC01002237.1:0-16696 GCA_009364415.1 Spea multiplicata | reverse complement strand
CCACCCGATCTGATGAGTTTAGATTGTGTCTTCCATTTTTGAACATGTTCCTTCTCGAGTCCACTTTAGGCTCCTCTGACAAAAGCATTTAAAGTTTTTTTTTTAAACTTTTTAATGAGGTCAGTGAAATATGCTGTGGGATTAACAAATCTTTCCCTTTCTTCCTTTTAATTTGCTGATACTTCCTCTGCTCTTTACTGCCGTAGGGGACTTAGAAACCCCCTTCCTTAGCCCTGCGGAACCGGAGCAGCTGTTAGAGAACGCGCCAGATCCTTTTGATATTGCAAAATATGTAATATCCTCGGATCTCCGGTCTCTGCTCTGCTTACATGAGAACACCCTGGTGTGTGTGTGTTTGGGTGTCAGTGTGGCAGAACCTGTCCTTGTGTGTGTGGTACTGCAGTGTGCGAAACCTGTCCTGGGTGTGTGTTTGGGCTTGTGTACCAGTGTGGCAGAACCTGTCCTGGTGTGTGTGTTTGGGTGTCAGTGTGGCAGAACCTGTTCCTGGTGTGCTTGTGTGTGTTTGGCTGTCAGTGTGGGCAGAACCTGTCCTGGTGTGTAGTTTGGGTGTCAGTGTGGCAGAAAAACCTGTCCTTGGAACCTGTGTGTTTGGGTGTCAGTGTGGCAGAACTGTCCTGGTGTGTTGTGTTTATGATCAATAGATATGCTTGTGTTGGCTGGTCAGTGTGGCAGAACCGTTCCCTGGTGTGTGTTTGGGTGTCCAGCTGTGGCAGAAACCTGTCCTAGGTGTGTGTTGGTGTTCAGGTGTTGGCAGAACCTGTGCTGGTTGTGTGTTTGGGTGTCAGTGTGGCAGAACCTGTCCTGGTGTGTGTGTGTTTGGAGGTCGGTGTGGCAAAGCCTGTCCTCGTGTGTGTTGTTAGTCATCTGTTTCCTGGCAATTTACTTATTGTAGGAATAAATTGAATTATTATTTCATTTTTACTTATGCAGTGATAAAACATCCTCCTGAATTTGTAGTCACTTCAGAGGACAAAACTTCCCAGAAATCAGCGAGAGGAAAAGTAAAGGTTTTGTGTTATTTACTCTATTTCAATCTGCATATTTTATTAAAAAGGATTAGTGGCACTGCGGAACCGGAGCAGCTGTTAGAGAACACGCCGGATCCTTTCGATATTACAAAATATGTAATTCCCTGAGATCTCCGGTCTCTGCTGATCGAGAAGCCTGACTCTACCCCGCTGTGTGGGATCTGGAGGAGACATGGGGAAACTGGGCTGCCGCTAGCCCTGAGTAGTAGGGTAAAGGGTCAGGACTGCCCCAGAGGTCTACTAATTAGCCCCAGTACCCAAAACCTCTAAGGGGCAGATCTGGAGGGGGTTCTGCTAACACTGGGCGTACATGGCAATGATGTCATAACTCAGCACTCTGATTCTCTATGATGAAAGAACAGCTTGGTACTCCATCGATGATGGGACAGGTAGTCCCTTTTGTTGCTTAGTTACGCTTTTGTATGGGAAGCGGAGATCAAGGAGCGTCTCAGTGTCTTACGATGGAAGAAGAGTAAATGTCACGTAGTTAAAAGGAGAAGCAGAGCCGGGAAAATCTTGTATAAAAGGTCCACAGGCCGCATCATATGTGGTCCGAGTTACCATTTACCCCTTTACAAGAGGACACGCTCTAGAATAACAAAAGTGGAGCGTTAATGCAAATTCCCCTTTCAATGGCCAGGAATAATCATCAAAAGTGGTTAATAAATAAACTAAAATTGTCGGGATTTTTGAAAGAAAAGCCCCATGCGGTGGATATTTGACTACAAAATGATTTTTTTGGACAGTTATATAGCAACTTTACAAAATACGAAGGAAATCCTATTTTTCCTCGACTTGACGTGAATATGTTGAGTGATATCGCGCTCCAAGCAGGTCCGTGTTGGGATAACGAAACCGTAAACCTCGGCTGCTAAACAGCACGTCTTTCAGATCCTCCGACAGCAGCGGTCGATGTTCCAAATCCGCTTGACTTCCCATATCTTTTATCTGATATTCTCCCGGAGCTGGTAAATCTGTTAGCATTCTGAGCCCGCGATCCAAATCGCTCCACCTTATCTTATTGTTCTGCTAAAAAAAAACAAAAAAAAAACCTTTGCTCTTTAAAATTGTGTTCATAAATCAGCAATAAATTAAAAAAAAACAAGCCGACGGAGTGAATGCCAAGAGGGAGAGACGAGGGGACGCTAAGTGGATTTTATTAGGGAAATATTGAATATTTTGGGTCTTTGGAATATAAATATAATAGTCTTTTAATAATAACTGGTGGATGACGGCGTATAAAGTGACATCAGCGAAATTAATATATGGCTAATATGTTCATATTAACCCCTTTGGCATTTCCCAGGAGGATGATATGACGATATGTAGAGCTAATAACATGACACTGTTTTAATCTAATATTTTGCCGTGAATGTAGGTGAATTTAATGATAAATGCTAAAACATGCTTTCAATATTCTAATCATCAAATTACGGTGTTTCGTATTATTTATTATTCAAGAAATCATCGCACTTAGAATGACATCAAAGGGTAATTGTTATCGGCACATTTAAATTTCAATTAACCGGGGAACAGTAGAGTTCTGTCTGAAAGTAATGTAGATTATTGTTGGATGTTTTTTGAAATACAAAACAAGGAGTTTGTGGAAAACGTAAGATAAAGAGGGAAAGGAAAAGATAGAAGGGGAAAGACAAGAAAGAAATAACGAAAAAAGAGAGAAGGAAGGAAGAAAAGAAAGGGAAGAGAAGAAAGGAAAGACAAGAAAGAAATAATTGAAAAAAAATAAGAAAAGAAGGAAGAAGAAACGTAAGACAAGAAAGAAATAATGAAAATGGAAAGAAGGAAGGAAAAAAAGGAAAGAAGAAAGAAAAGAAATAAAGGAAAGAAAAGAAAGCAATAATGAAAAAGGAAAGAAGAAAAGAAAGAAAGGGGAGAAAAGAAAGAAAGGAAAGACAAGAAAGAAATAATGAAAAAGGAAAGAAGGAAGGGGAGGAAGTAAGGAAGAAAGAAAGAAAAGAAATAGCACCCGAGGCAAGAAGCCCCATTTTTGCTCCATACATGCTACACATTGGGGGTATTTTCTTTGATATCTACACCCCAAGGCGCCAAGCTTCCCAAGGAACAGACACTAAGATCCCTCCTGGCCTAGATGCCATTAAAAGTGTTCAGTGGGAAATGTTCAGGCGCGGAAGTCTACTGCGGCAGCACCATTTTCAGATTATGATCTCGATCCATCCGTGCTCTTCCCAAGGATCTGCCTCGAGTAGGCTTACCGGAGCTCTGCCTATTATGGGGAGTGGCTTCATGAGGGGGTGGGGCTACCATGCCTAGGGAGGGGACCGGCCAGGCATGAGGCAGGGAGTAGGAGGGGAAGTGGGCTGGGAGTGGGTGTGGCCAAAAGCTGCTCCCTCCCAGGAGAAAGAGGAAAGTGACCTGGAGACACCGGAGACGCAGGGCTTGGTGCAATTTTAATATCTGGTGCTTTGACTTCAATTACAGAAAATCTCGATGCAGATTAATCGTTTTGGGATTTTTTTATGTATTTACACTCCCCTTGAATGATTCGTTGAGAATACACAAGAGCCCTCTGGAAGCTGCCCTATCCGATGCCCCTGCCTGCGTGATGGAAGCCGCTATCATGCGAATGGAAGCCGCTCCGATGAATAATCTCCCGTCTCCCGACGAGAAGCATTAATCTGTCTGCTCTCACGTATTGATAAATGGGGAAGCTGGGAGAGCGTCTCTCATATCAAATACAGGTCAGGCGTTTGAAGGAAACGCTCATTTTCAAAGTGGTAATTAAGACTGATCTAATTGGGTCTGCTCGCGGTCCGTCAGGGCCGCACTGATCCAAAGGGAATCGTTTTTTGTCTAATCATGTTTAAGTTTGAAAACAGCCTTGGGTTGCGTAGTCTAATTTTCATCTGGAATGAAGGCTGCTCATGAAGGGGTCTGAAGACAAACCCAATGGAAGCCAAAAGGCTCAGCCCATCCCCCACCACCAAAAACACATTTTAGAGGACCTGTTTCCACTGTGGCCTTTTTCACGTGCACAAAAACAATAAAATCTTGCCAAGTGAAATGGGTGCAAGGCCCCTGCTGGCCCCAGTCCATGGCTGGAGTCATACAAAGTCTCCTTCACCCGTCAAACATAGGTTGGGGCACTTTGAGTGAGGAGGGAACACAAAAAAATGGTGCATTGAGGGGTCCAAAGAGTACAGTACTGGCACAGGGCCTGGCGGAGCAAACCGGGGGGCTCTGTAAGCGCCTCGGGACCCATAGGCCAGAGGACTGAGCTGTCCTTCTCTCACTGGGCAATCACCCTCAGTGGTTTTTTACATCTCTCCGCCCCCATAGTGATGTAATGATATTAGCCACACCCAGTGTGCATGTAGCCCCTCCTCTCAAAACCAGCTCTACCAATGAAGTGTTACAGTGGAAAGTTCATTGCAAAAAGTTAGTGCGCGGCTCCTTTTTACACGAACTGCTTGTTTCTCTTTGGTGCCCAATAACAAGGGTTGGATTTATGTAAATACATAAATAAGTGAATTAATAAATATGTATTTATATTACTGAAAGGGTGGTAGGTACATGGAACAGCCTCCCAGCAGAAGTGAGGGAAGTTAAACGTGCATGGGATAGACATACGGCTTCTGAATCTAAGACGAGACCGACGACTGATTAAGGTTTGAGATTTGACATCAGGAGGAACTGGCGACCAGACGGGGGCCGTATGGGGCCGATCTGCTGGTGTAGATCTCAATAATAATTTCCTCTCTCAGTCTGGCATTTAAATCCATTTAAATGTCCTCATCATTTCTATCCCCACCGGAGGAGGGCTGTCACCTTAATTAACCTCTCTGATCCCACATGCGAGTCGCCCTCTTCCCCTTCTCCTCCATCTCTACTCATCTTCTCCTCCACTCTCTCCCTCTTCACTTAGCTCTCCCTCTCCTGCGCACGCTCTCCCTCCCCGTCTTCCCTTCTCCTCTGACAGCTGACAGATTAGCATCTAACGCTGGGAAGAGCACAAGAGCGTTAGAGAAAAAGAAACGCTTTTCGGCGTAAATATTTCTCATCGGATCTTTTTCTCGTTTTCCCCCTATTCTTTGCGGCTAGTGGTTAACCCTTTAGATGGAGAAACGACACATAGGTGACACGTTTGTATCAGCTGTAATTATTTAGTGCTGGCAGGGTAGGGGTTAATAAATGCTTTTATGCGTGATGATTGCGATAATGCATTATGTTATAGCAGAGGACACGCTGTATCCCGACGTGTATCCAGACGTGTAGCCGTGATTATAACGCGTATATTATATACATTTATCAGCCGTACACCTACACTACTTTTAAGTTGTCGGGGGGCCCCAGGAGCCGCTCGATTTATTTATCCTGCTGTTTAATTAAAACCTCACTATCCAGTATTTTAAAAAAAGGGTATTATGGATGTCTCTGGAGAGACAGTCTACGTCAGTCCCAAATGCCTCTCTTTTCCTTTTTTCCTCCCCTGATGCCCCCTCTTTTCTAGGCGTTCAGAATGTTTGCTGGGTATGAGGTTATCGCAGGGTTCTACAGCCCTAAAAGTAACAATAATGTGTATATAAATAAAATTGTATTTGGCAAATATAATATTCTTCCTAACGCTTTACGGGATTCACGGGGAAGGTTACCGGGTGCTCACGGAGTATCTTTGGGGCGCGGCGTTGGCGTTAGAACAATGTATAAGAATGTAAGCTCTTGTGAGCGGTATCATTACTACACGGTGGCTGCACTCCGGCGGTGGTATGGCTCGTAAAATGCTGATTTCTTTGCCGTGTGACCTTCGCAGGTTATACACATCTGGGTGGCCTCGATCAACTCCTGCCTGGGCTCATGGTTACCATAATCCTCTCAGGTAGAACACTTCATTCATTCACGTTAGAACATTCATAGCAATATTTATTAACACGGAGCCTGATTGCCATGGAGGTCTTTTGTGGTCTTCATCGTCAGCTCACGTGGGATCTGTACCCAACATCCTAGAATTAAGAAGCCAGAAGGTTAATCTCAATGACCACCTCCTGATAAAGCCGTCACCGCATTCTACACCTTAATTGCCATTGACATCATTTGTGTGACATAAGTGGCATATGACCTCATCACGCTGGTGACAGACCGCACACACGCACACATACACACTCTGTTTTGGTGTCATGTGACAATAAGGATTCCCTGAAAAATCCCAGAAAACCCATGATTAAATCAATATTTTAGTGGAGGATCTAGTAATGGTGTTTGTGCGTTTGGTTATATGGGGGAACCGGAATGCTGAGTATATGATGTTCGGAAGATTCTGAAACAATCTTATCTCAAGAATTCATTGCCTGAAGTTGTCCGGATTCTGCGTCTTCTAATCCGCCGGAAAGAAAAAAAAAACAAATAAAACCAAAAGAAACAAGCAATATAATTAACCCCCCCAGGCATTGATGGAACATTTAAATTTCCCAGTGGATTCTGTCAAGTGGGTCATCCGGCAATCCCCCGATTCATTAGGGGGTCACCTAGGAGGTGGCATCTGGGAACGGTGCCCTCCGCTCAATATGCTTCACCTGGGCTGCCAGCTGCTTTCATACACAAAGCGTGTCCAGAAACGAGTCCGTCTCTGCCAGCTTCGTCTTCCGCCCAGATGAACAGGAGCGCCCTTGCTGTGCCAAGTATTAAGTACTGGGGGGGGGGGACTTGGCAGTGATGGGCACGCTAACAAACGTCTTACCAATTACCGAGCGGAGGGAGACCCCAGGCAGTACCAGCCATGCGGTGACAGCAAAAAGCCTTGGCGCTCGCTGCCACTCTGGGAAGAAAAAGACCCGGCCAGTGTTTATAACAAGCTAAGGTCTGAGCTGTGCCAGTCTTACAACCCGAGGGGCATTTCCACCTAGAGGGGGCAATGACGCTGATAACAGGACGTTAGCCAATGGCAATAATCTGATCAAACAGGATACCCACAACCCTCAGCACTCTCAGCTATTTATTACAAAAATAAAGCAATACCGTATAGAAAAAAGTATATAAAGAAAAAATATACTCACAACAATAAACATAAAGAATGCCTTTATACCCGGTGATCACGTTATAAAATTAGAGGGGGGTCAGGTATAAGGGGTGTGGCTTCCCCAGTGCATGTCAGTCAAGCCCCGCTTACATACATACGCACCATCACTCTCATATACACAATATTATCAACAATGTACTTTTGTATGTTCTTGTGTATTGGACTCGTACCGCCTCATGTTTTATTTTGGGTTATATTATTATAAAAAAAGGAAGGAATCCTGCAAGAAACTGCCAGCCAGCTCAGCGTTGTTTAAATTTAGTTAAGTTGCCCTAGGAGTCCCTTGTTCAGCCACCGTTGGTTTGCTGATGCTCAGCCACCTATCATTCATTACGCCACCTTTCATTCATTCCGCCACCTTTCATTCATTCCGGCACGTGATCCAGGAACATGGTAGTCCAGGACATGGGACAGCTCCTATGACTTCGGGACTTTCATAGGCAATCTGGGACACACGGTCGCTCCAATTAGACCCCAGATTCTCCACCTGCAGTTAAATGTGAGAAGAGAACGGCGGGTTATGGAGCGCCAATATTTTTAAGGTACGCGGCCCTTGCTGCAGTCCAATTACTTGGTTGCCTTCTCCCCCCCATTAACTTTTTTCCCATGTAAGGGTTACTTGCTTTCGTTGCTTTCGTATCCTAATCATGTTGTATAGTCTCTGATCCCGGGGGTCTTAACTCACTGCAAAGATGCTTCTGGAATGCCCCTAAGTAGCAATTATTTAAAACACCGTAAGGCTGTTCCTGATATAAACATATAAAGGGGATTACGGCTCTATACACGAGAACAGAGCGAGCCCCAGAAGGGCCGACGCGTTCACAATAAACAGCAGCTGTATTTAAATTCCCTCTCCTAAGCCTCCGACGGCTCTTCTTTCTACTGCTATCCTTATAATGTAGGCAGGTAGAGGGGGAATAAACCGCTTTCTTTAAGGTTTTTGTGTGCGCGCCGTGAACACAAAGCCACGTATTTTCTGTATTGTTATCCTTGGCATTGACTGCGCACTCAAAGTGCTCGACAGCAATTTAAATACAAATGAATGGCGAGGACGTTCTGGTCCTTTTATTCCGAACAGAGAAGCCTCGCTTCTGCCTGACCTCATCTCGCAGTAATAAGACACAGAATATTCACGGGGTAATTGTATGTCTTATGTATGTAGCATGTGTGCCTATAGCATGGTGTATGTAGACTCATCTCAAATGGCCAATGTGGGGCATGTTGTGTGGACAGACGCATGGCCAGAGACAGCTCTTTAGGAGTTAATGGCAATTTCTTTGGATATTTTTTAGCTGTAGAACCCTGCGATACCCTCATACCCAGCAAACATAGGGACTGTCCCTTCTAAAGAGGGACACTTGGGACATTTGTTTAACAGTGCCGTCTAGTTGCCCAAATATGGTCATTCGGACCTAAGGCTCTTCATATAATCTTTAGTGTACCTGAAAATTCCATAGATCCTTCTATATCACATAACCGTTTGCTCCGACGCTCTAGCATTAATTGTATATGGCAGGTCTGGACTAGCCATCTGGCACACTGGCCGCTGGTCATCGGCATCCCATACTCACCCGATCTACCACTCCAGCTACAGACTGGGTGCGACATATAGGGCCACAGTGACCATAAAAACATAGCATGAGGCCACGTATATATATATATATATATTATATATATATTATATATATATATATATATATATATATACAGCCGTCTGTCCCTCCTACACCATCAGACAGCCACTGGCTTGGGCCACCTCATGATCGCCAGTCCGGGCCCCGATATATGACGCTCACTCACAGAAGAATGAGGCTCGCTCATGGAAGATTTCTTGTGACGTGAAATAGATACATTGTTAGGAAAACCCTCTGTCGTCTTTACTATTTGTGTAAACTCACCATAGCACAGAAAACAAACATTGCCACAAAATATTAACCCTTTAAATCAGCAGCCCCCCTTCCCCTAATGGCTTCCCCCCACCCCCCGACCCGCCAATTAACCGTCCCTGTCGGTAACATACACATGTATGCAGCCGTAATGTATCTATGTACACATAGCTAATAGAATCTGGATGAAGATCCATTACCCTAATTCAATTCATTTTGTTTTTTTACATAATATTACAGCTTCGAGTGCAAGCCGAGTAATCTAATAAGCGGTTTATTGTCTCTGTCTAACTATATGATGTGCTTGGCTACGTCTTTTATATTCTGTTATCACACAGCCAGATCTGGCCCGGCTTTCACGCCGTCCCCGCTCCAAACCGCGCACAGGCTTTATTATTTAACGACTGGTAAAGAAAGCTAAGAACTGACCGTGGATTCTGAAGAAAGGGGTCGCAGGTTAAGGTTAAGGAAGCAAACATGCGGAAAATCCTGCACGTCCCATTCCTACACCCCAATACCTGATCAGAATCCATTGGTGGAACCATTGATACTATGGGATCTATCGAGGAACGCAACATTGATGATATTTCTTTATCCTGGTTATTGTCTCATATTATTCTATTATTCAATCTTTTATATATCCCAGTATGTGCCAATATCACCGCTGCTCCTGGTCTGCCCTTTCCATGAGCCTGTGCTGCCTGTGCTGGCAATGGGGTGATGCCTCTTGGGTGCTTATTGCCAGAAATGCAGATGGCTGTCCTCGAAATGAGGCTCAATGTTTACATTTATACTTTAAGGATAAACCGGTACATACATACAGATTCATGCAGATATGAAAAAAAAAAAAATTCTATAATTTGGCTACCTGTTTGAGTTAGTACCGTAGTGCACCTTTGGAAATAATTCAACTGGAAGGACAAAGATAAGTCTACGCTATGACTCTTGAACTCAGACGGTGTCAATAAAACATACCGTTGGGTATGCTTTGCCCTTACAAAGGTAGGTGATGTTTGGCAACCCCCTGAGGATCCAGTGCCCCATGACTTAAAGTCTATGAATAGCTGAAGAGGTCTAGAAGTTTAAGAGAAGAGTCCAACTCACTGATATCGCTGCGCCAGATCAAGGGCTAACCAACAGTGAGTCCCACCGGCAAGAAGGGCTGAGCTCCGTACCACTGGGCATGTATGGAAGGTGCTACCATAAGCTACCATATCTTTTAATGGGAGCACTTTACTGTTGCTGATTGGCCGCTTCAAGCAGCCACTCAAAAGGGCAAAATGTCAGACTCCAGAAGTCTTTTTTCTTTAAAAATATATTCCCCATGTCCTTAGATGAATAGAATTACAAAAAATCATGCCCCATTTAATTTCATTTAGAGCCGGACCCACTTTACCTAAGGTGCCTGTTCTGTCGGGTACTTTGAATGTACAAAAGCGCTACAGAAATTGTTAGCGCTATATGAATAAAAGAAAATAGTAATCGATCGATTGATTGATCGTGTCGAGCACTGTCAGCGTGAAAAGAGTTTCTCAGACAAGAAGAATGTGACTTTTCCGCCGGAGATCACTTGGTTCCATTTAGCATGAAAATATATGTTTAATGATTTTTCTGTAATAATTAATAGCCCTACTTAATGCCACGGTAGAAGCCACCTGTTCCAGCACCGAGTTCTACAGAAGCTCTAAGGGAATGTAACGTTGTATCAGGAGCCGGTAATAAGAGCCGTTAATTGCCCAGAGCAACGCGCGCTCTCTATGCACATTTCCAGAATCATTTCTAGTTATTATACAGAGTATTGCTAATCTGCTTTTGTTTTCGGCATCATTCCCTATGATGTCACTGCTTAATTAGCATGCCAAGCCTGTGGCATTGTAATCTAATTAATGGTTTCTATTTCCACAAGAGTAGAATTACGTTTTCTGGATTTGCTTTCGCCCATTCTGTGCATTCTAGAAAAAAAAAAATATGCGATAAGTGCTGTGGAATGATTATGGAACGCAGGGAAACAGATCTGTCTTTATTTATTTCCATCAGTATCGTAATCACATCAAATCTAGATAAAAAAATCCAGATAATAAGCCGGTATTGTTGCTCTAAGCCGCCATCTGCCACTTAATACATCGGGTGAAAGAGCAGGAGAGAGAACAGACATGGACATGAGAAATAAGCCTCGCTAAAAGTCCTCGTAATAAAGAAACGCTTATGCGCTTTTAGTATTATACGATAGTCGTCATGTTCTAATTAAGTGGGTTTTAGTCGATACTGTTGGTTGTAGCACAGAAAAGGGGTCTATGGCTTTGAGTTAGTTTTCTTCTGATCTTTTCCACAATGAGCACCCGCTTGTAAATATTGGGTCAAAAAATCATGGATGTGAACATTAGGAGACCTCAGAGGGTACTTGCTTATTTTTCTTCTTGTCTTACAGGAGGAAAGGGAACACTACTGCCTCCTCGTCGCCGATCTCTCTTTTCTGATCCCTCGTGGACCATTCATGATGTCACTCCCCACGCCATGATGTGCCGTCATATTTCCATTGTGGTACTGCTAGAAACCAAGGACCAAAGATCCTCCTGAAACCTCTGGATATACTCATACATTCTGGACCAAGATACTGTTCTCATAGGGTTTGATCCTAAGGCTTAGGGTTTAGCTTCAGCTTTCATGGTCTCACGGGGAATGGACTTGTTGCCAGGTCTTTAGATGATGCCCTCATATTCTGTTGTAATTTAATGATATCTAAGCATCCCAGTTGATGCTTCTCTGGCTGCTATATCACAAATAAATTCCATACTCAAACAAGGATTGAAGTCCAGAATGAAAGTCCTCTGCCAAGAGCAGCCACCCCTTCCAAGGGATTAGATGCCCAGTTCAGGACAGTACTGGTCCTAGCTTCTAAAAGCCCCAGGAACAATAAGGCATCCATGGATAGCAGATGACGGCTTGAAACAGTACCAAGTCATGCTTAATGGGCAGTAGAATTTCAGGAATCCGAGACAAGCCACCGGTCGGTATCCAGGAATCGAGACGGGCGGACGCCAGAAGCCGTGGTCAGAGGACAAGCGTGTAAAACAATTACAATAATCAGGAACAGGAAAAAATTGAAGAGGTGTTTTTTTTTATTATTTATTATCAGGGCGATCTCAAATGATGCGAAACAAGTTCAAGGAGTTCTTGGTGATGATCCAGGTTGTACCAGCAAAACCTGGAGCCATGAGAAAAAAGTATGGGATTCCCATGCTGCTCTTTACCCGTTTTGTGTCCTAGGTTGAGTTTATTTAGCTTACCAACCAGCCTCCTATAGGGCACAATATAAAATGGTTTTCAAAATCTGATCTGACAAGATCTTGAACACATGCTCGATCTAATTTCCTATAAAATTCTTCGTAAAACCTGAGAGGTTGCTCGAGATTTACGGCTCAGAAGACTCTGCGGATTTGAATTAATGTTCTTATTCTTAGGCACCAGTGAGGATACATTTCAAATGCAATAAGTCTTGCTTCCAGTACCTAAACAAATAGCGATAACACCGTGTTTCCTCTGCGTAAAGACAGAATTATCGCCAAAGTTTCCGAGAGGTCCTCGTAGCTTCATGTGGCTATGCGTTCATTCTGGAGAATGAAATGTAAGGTGTAGATTAGTGGTAAAATAATAAAAAAAGCACCTTAACATAAGCAGGTAGGACAAAACAACGTAGTGTTCACAGAACAACAATGACTCGATTCTCCATGAACACTTAAAAAGTTCCTTCAAGCATTTGGATTGTTGCAGCTCAGTTGAGTGGGGCCACAAGTTCTTGGTTGATGGACAACAGGGAATTCTCCAACTGCTTTAGGGTTCAACTTCCATGATGAGTTCTAGGTAGCCAAGAATCACTGGAGATGCAGGTCTAGAGTAAGAAACCGTTGTCTGTGGGTCCCAATTTCGTTCCAAGAAATGATTATTATTTTATTATTATGTATTGTTTTATATAGCGCCATCATACTCTACAGCCGTGTACAATGGGAAGCCAGAGAAGGGAGGTGATTCAGGGTTCTGTCTGTTAGATGTGATGGAACTATCACTAGCTGGGACATTTAAGGCCAAAAGTCAGCCTTCTTTTATTGTGCCAAACACAGCCCATGGTTAAGGACATTCATGTGGCATCAAACACTGGCCAGTTAGCCCAGCAGCCATATCCAGTTTAGATGTGATTGTAAAAGAATCCAGATGGATTGAGGAGCTGGAGGTACCATATCACGTAGTGACCACTAGAAGCCTGGATATGCCGGCTAGAGATGAGGTGAGGATCAGGTCTACAACAACCCGATATTGTATCGATCGTCTTCATGGGCTCCCTGCTGCGATACTGTATCCATCCACTCATTCCGAGTGATTACCTAATTAGAGCCCCGCAGAGCGTGCAAAAGCTTCTGATGCGCCGTTTTACAGTTTAAGGAGAGAAACGGATACACCATAGAACAAGACAAATTAATAACTGTAAGCCAAGATAATTGGAATGCCAGCCAGAGGCTAGCAAAATTAATAAACTTTTATCAAATTACCAAACTAAATCTTCTTTTCCCAAAAATAAGTTAGTTAAAGGGTGGAAACAGGATGTTGTTCATTTAAATAACCGTCCACGCCGGCCCAGCTCTAGAAATGAGCTCCCTATTATGTGGCACAAAGGCTGACACTTCCCTTGACGTCGGGATATACCTTGGTAGCAATTGGTAGCCATTGGTGGCCATTGGTAGCCATTGGTGGCCATTGGTGGCCATTGGTTTGAATGCATAGTAATATATGTTAATCTCTGGGATTCTGGAAACATATACAGAGCGGTATTTTTTTTATAGGCTGTAAATTTATTTCAAGATCAGTCCCAAACTACAGCTACATACACAGTATCTCCATTATTGGGATTATATTTGCCCTTCCCCCTTTCGCCCCGTTTTTAGGAACTCGATGAGTTATTCAGACTAGAAATAAATTATCATACGGAATTGGAAAAATTAACAGCTTTTGTCATAACTGTCAAAAGAACATATTGTATATTCAGAACTGATCTCACAAAACAAGTTCAAATATTAATATTGTCTGTCGCACAAAAAACATTCAATACGGAGTTAATTTGAAAAACTAGAGTCTTATTTAAGAGCGAAGACATTAATTGGTCTTGTTTGGTATTTATGTATATATATATATATATATATATCCTGCGAGTAATGTAATGTCCCATGTGGTTTGGTGGATGGAACACTCAAGGGTTAGCCTCGTGTTTTGCACATACACCGCTTAAAAATGTATATTTCTGTTGGAAATATATTTTATAAATCTACATATTTACAAGTGTGGGAAATCTCATGCTTTAGTTGATTTATTGAATGGGAGATTGGTTTTACTATTTAATAAATCATGAATTATTCATCTGATATTTACCGAGAAGATCTCATCGAGATCCTTTCTTGACCCCGGCTAGGTCCATTAGCAGTTTTAGAGCTTACAACAAAGTTCATTGTTCCTCCCAGGTTTAACCAAAAAATCAGGTTCCTATAGAAGCCAAGTCCATACCGAAATAAATAAAAACGTGTCTAGGTCTTGGAGCGTCTCAGCAGCAGGTGAATTACTCGAGACGTGTTGCTAGGACCCGGTGGAAATTTGCTGTAACGTTTAGTCCTTTGGTCTGGTAAGATGGAGCCTTGTCCAGGGATCCTAAAACCTGTCCCTATGTAGTCACAAACAGAACTCATTTGAGTGAATACCTACCCATAGCGACTGACTTACCCATCAAGTTCAACCATTCCAAGAAACTGTTGATGAGTTGATCCAGAAGAAGGCATAAAAGCCCTTATCCCAGACACCAGAGAATCGCGTTGCTCCACCAAGCTCTACCTCAACCCGGAAGACCTGGGTGGGAGAGCGGGATAGACTGGCAAAATCGGGGCAGTTGGGAGGCATGGCATAGAAAGGACAGATGAGAGTGTTGGAGAAACCATGATCTCCAGAGATGTCCCACTGCAGCTTATGGAGACACAAAGTGACCAAAGCTCTCCGCTGCACCCCGCACAGCAATCAAAATAAAATACATTTATGCCAATATGGACCCGGCTAATACATGCAGACACCAGGTATGTAGTCCTCCCGGCGTCCTCGCCCCAGACTCCTTCACCGACCATCTTACCCCCGCAGCGCTGATGGTTCCTGATGGTTGGAGGCAGCTCCGAGAATATTTCTGCTTGTAGGTGCGTGAGATGCGTATCGTGAACAGAACTAAAATACCGATGGTCATGAACGATGAAGAGAATTTATGAAGGGAATTAACATAACGCTGGCAGCAGGACTGGGTATTTTGGGGTATGGAGGAGACATCATCATCATCAAACCGTGATTTATGCAAAGGCAGCAACTTATTCCGTATCTTATTAACCCACGGTTATTATTACCACTCGGGTCTCCCACCTACAGATTTATACATATGTAAACACGCTCGCTGTCGATGTATACATCATCATGTCCCTCCTTTACATTTGCTCATAGACGTCGTCATATTTCTGCGATATACCCGTCCCGTACCCCCCCCCCACGGGATGATGTATGTAGACGTGTCGATACAGACAACCCGTACAGAGCTTAACAGCTGGGGGGGGCGTCAAGCAAATGTGTAATTATTATGCAGCTGCGGAAATTCCTGCCTACTCTGTATGTAGCAGATATATGTACCAGCGAGGAGTACAACTCTCATCACACTCAGCCATTTGCTGAACATACCGAGAATGTGCAATTTCTACAACTGGAGAGGCTTTCAGAACAAAAATAATGCACTTTATTCACAGTTTTAAACACATTTTTAGCTGTTTCTACACATTATTGTTACTTTTAGGGCCGTAGAACCCTCTGATACCCTCAGACCGAGCAAACATTCTGAGCTCCCAGTATAGAGGGGGCATCAGAGGATGAAAGAGGGGTATTAGGGAGGAAAGAGCAACTTGGAGATACATAGGGCTTACATAATAAAATATACCATCAACCCTCGCTGGGATACTGTTCCCTTGATCTACTACCTGGGTATTTCCCACCTTTAAGCACCTTTTGTTATCCCTCAATCATAAAGACGAAACCAGTGTAACCATCAAAACTGAATTGTCATAACTGCCTTTTTTCCCGACATCAGGGTTAAAGCAATTTATTGAAAAGCAGTTTATTGACCCCAAATATGGAGCGTGGAGACAAAGATGGTCTACTCCGTGGAACCGTGTGATACGTTGGTGGAATTCTCCCCGTCTAAAGGGTCTTTAATCTTCTCCTTCTTTAATGTGCAATATCACATGGCAGAGATGGATCCGTATCTCTTCTCCGATACTCTGACTGCTGCGAAAGGTTCGTTGTCTCAGCTATTTGTTTCACGGTGTCTGGAAATGTAGAGGAAGAAAGCGTCTGTGATCACAGGCAGAGCGAGGAAACGTTCCCTTTATTCATCGCCCGAAAACTGATCTCAGGATAAGACCGGCGTATAATAGAAAGGCAGAGGTGTTTCTTCTTTCTTCTTCTTTCTTCTTCTTCTTCTATATAGAATATTCCCAATTTGCTTCGCTCTTTTGGAGCTTACATCCACGGTAACATTTTTCAACAAGTTCACCTGGAATCGACGCTGTGAACAAGACATGTTTTATTTCAGTTCAAGAACGGGATGTTAAAAGTATTCTATCGGAACAAAAAAATGGAGAGATATA
>VKOC01002236.1:0-49165 GCA_009364415.1 Spea multiplicata | reverse complement strand
CGGCCGAAGGCGTAACGCCGCCTGGGGCGAAGTTTAAAATGCCGCCGGCGTCGGCGGGGGGGAGGCGGCATTTTAAACTTCGCCGACGCCGGTACTTACCTTTAAGAGTCCTGCGGCGAGTCTCCCTGCTCTGCCACCGTGCCGGCTTGTAATTCTGAGCGCCGGAAATTGACGCCACTTCCGGCGCTCAGCATTACAGCCGGCACCAAGACCGAAGAGGGAGACTCGCCGCAGAGGAGAGAGAGAGGGGCGCCAAGCGGGTAAGCGAAAACCACTCGGCGCCCCTCTCTCTTCCGTTTCAACAAAAAAAAAACGCTCGGGGCGGCAAAGTGCCGCCCCTTCTAAAGTGCCGCCTGGGGCAATTGCCCCAGTCTGCCCTATTGTAGGGCCGGCCCTGGGAGCAGGACATTTTTCAGCATGTGAGACTTAGATCCTCATTGAAGAGCAATGATTTTCAGGCACAACAAGGGTGCACAAAAAATTGATTTTCCTTATCACACTTTACAGTGCAGGCTCGGTCACAGGTTGGATATCATTTCAAATATATATTTTGGGCGAAAAAAAGAAAATCAGTCACATCCAAACCTGAATAAAACCAGAATTAAATGTTGTCCTATTGATGTGTGGTTGTGATGGAGTTCTCACTTCCAAAGGTGCTTTTTATACCTGTGACAATAAAATGTGGAGGAGGGGGGAGCAACCCTCTACCCCAACTTCATATGCTGTTATATATATATAAGTATCAAATAACTTTATCTGGTCGTGGCACGCTACAAGACGGGGCAGGGGACAAACGGCAACATAGGTCAACGACTAAGTGTGGTATGAGTTTCGTAGTGCGCCATGGCTGAATAATGTTATTTCATAGAGGGCTTGTAGAGTGTCACTTCTCCACTCCATAGTGTCACATATTTTGGTAAGGTTACAGGGGGCAGTTTCTTCTACACAATTAGTTAAGAAGGTTTTTGAAGATGCTTGGTGTGATCCAGACTTCTGTTTAATGCTAAAGGTATGTTGAGGTAGGTTGCCAATAATGTAAGAGGGTCTCCCCTGGAGTAGCCATCCTCAGTTTGTCACAGAAGCCAAATAAGATGTCAAAAATATTCTTCTTGTTCTGACCCATAATTATTTATTACTCATTATTACTTTTCCTAATCTCTTGATAAGAGCTGTTTCAGATAATCAGGTCAAGTTGTAGGTCCACGGTGATTGTGCTACTCCATTTTCATTTGCTTATACAAAAAGTCTGTATACATTTTTCTAGATACAAATCATTATGCCGGTGATAGAAAGAGATGTTTACTCAGTAATGCAGCTAGTATTTCATCCATGTTGTGTGAATACATTGTTTCTCGTTGCAGACTTTATCTCTCCAAGAACGAGCTGGATAATCCCCACAAAGAAAAATCTGGCAAGATCTACAAGGAGAACTTTGCAGTGGAAGTGAACTTCGAGCCTTGAGCCAGTCTGTCTCAAATATGGATGATCCACGTCTGTTATAATGTTTCTTAGAGTTTGCAAAAATGTACAAAAAAAAGCTAACGTGCCAAAGTGTTTTTTTTTTTAATGGAAGTATTTTCGTACATTTGTTAATATGTAAATCATTTTCATGACGGAGCAGTGGCATCTTACACTGAGTTTTCTGTAGTGACTGTTTCTGGTGTTTGGAATAAGTGCTGTAGTTCTTCTTATGGAAACTGAACTCCAGAGTTGAGGCTCCATTGGAATTATTTTATACGATATAGATATTTCATACTGTGTGCTCAAGCAAAGGGCACAATTTATCAAAATAACAAAAATGGTCAATTTTGAAGGTATGTGTTTTACTTTTTCCAATTCAAGTTGGAAGGTACCCTTTCAAAGATATAAACAGTCGCAGCCCTTGCCCTTGTGGACATTCTCACTTAAAGGAACACATTGCTTCTGTTTTCATGCATATTGGAGTCCATTTTTTCTTTTCGTTAACTATTGAAGATAGGAAATGAGGCTACCTGAAAACATAAAGCATACTTAAGTATGCTTACTCAACTGACGGAAGTGTAGGCAGTGATATGTATGCAGTAGAATTCAAAATGCCGGTGTGCATTAAAATGAGAAAGTGTGGGAAGTAGACTGAGTATTTCAAATATATAGTGTCTTTAGTTTTAAAATTTCACTCGGTATTAGATTACCCAAACTTTATTTGCAAATGAAGATGTTTGTGATATGTAAAATGTTTATAAACTTCATTAATGTATTGATATTACCGGTATATACACTTTTGCTTAAATCTAATAGGTGCCTTATTCCAGATATGTTGAGGATCCCTTAAACATGTTTTTCCTGAGCATGTGGGTCATTTATTATAGTGCACCTTCAACAACCAGGGGACGGTGAGTCACTTGCCTTAAATCGGACGGGAACCGGTTTTAAAAGGCAAACACTAGAATAAACCTGAAAAAACTAAACAACAGATTGCATGGAGGAGCGCAAGGAAAAAATGTGTAGTACTAAACCTTCAAATACAACATTTTATTGTAATTAAGATCCACTCATCTGTGAACAATACCCTTTGTTTTCTGTGAAAATAATTATGTATATTTCCTTCAAACTATTTCAGAAACACCAAAATAACTTCTGTACGGTTTTCCCCGCTATATATATATGTTTATTCAATGGTTTACAAATAATCTTAAAAAAAGATTTGGTCAAAATTGTGATTTCTTGGAAATATTAAAAATGTAATTAAAATAAAGTATGTATTTTCTACATTTTTTTTTGATAAACACATCCTTTTTATATATTTTTTTTTCAAAATGCATAGGCCATAATTTTTTTCTAGAAATATAGTATATTTTTGCTTATTTACATAAAAAAAATAATAAACAACGTTCACAATCACGCTGAAGGTTCTTCTTCATCCTTGAAATTTTTCCTTTGAGGGTAGCACGTGAGAGCTGGAAATCTTGATTAAGGCTCCATGTTTCATTTTTAATTTGAATTAAATTTGCCTTGTATGTAATATAAGGTACTATATCAGCTCCAAACTACACGTTCTTTTACATTGGGCATGATGGGAGTTACAGACACAGCCGTTAAACTACCAGATTTATTTTTCCATGTGATGTAGTAAATAGGAGCCATGATGCAATAGAAATAAAGAAGCAAAAGGTACGGGTCAAACGCTGCCAGCTCTAACCCATAGATACAGCTCAGTTGCTGATGGGCTGGAAGAATCCAGTTTGTAAATGACGTAATATAGTAATCTCAAACTGGATGTTACGGTAAGTGTTGTAGCTGCTTCTTGCTCATAAAAAGAGGACAGGTTGTTCTTGTACTTCAGAAAGCCTGTATTTAATTCCACGTGCCGCACCTTTATGTTCGTTAATAACCAGATCTGTCGGGTATTTCTAGACTAACATTAACTTACAAGCATTCATCAAAGTTTCAAAGTTTGTTAGGTATTCAATCTTTATTTAGCTACACTGGGCACTGCGTGTTGTAAAAAAAAATCACCAGCGGCCAGAGAAAACATGGACATCATGAGATGGGAGGAAATAGCATTCCTCCTCTAGAATTTTGGTGGCTCCTAAACCTACTCGACGGTCCTCTACTCAGCATATATTTCACAGGGTCAATAAGTTATGGGAAATCAATATATATTTTTAAGCCTACACTAATAACCAATTCATCGTTCCAGAGAACTCCTTGTGGTTTATTTTATGTGTCATCAGAACCTTGAGACAGCCGAGTTATTTCACAATTGCCTGGGCTGTGGTCCTAATTTGTCAAGAGCTTCACCTTCTTTAAGTCATGTGGTTATCCCTTTTATTTAGTGGAACTATTTAATGTTTATAATTTGCTCATACGAATCACATGCCATATTTTCTTGTTGAAGAGGACCACAATCCTTGGTTAAATCCTGTGCAAATAACGTGGACCTCTTTTGGCCATATGGTCCTATAAGATTGTCCCACCAACTTAATTCTCATGGCATTTTAAGGTAATTTCTTGCTATTTTAGTATTGAACTACATCATTACTATAGTGTGTCAGCCACTGGCATGATATAAGAACTCCAAGTCTGTGACACAGCTTGTAGAGGTTACCGATGAGGCAAATGTTTCATTACAAACCCTGAAGATGCTTGCCCTTGGTACAGGCCCTTTGAAGCAAAATTGCACTGCTAGTTACAAATGCCATATCTTTCCATCGGCATCTATGCAGCCTCTCTAGTAAACCCTCAATTTTCATTGAGTCAATGGGATTCTACATAAAAATATATATGAATGGAGTATAAACTTTGTGCCAGTAATCTGGATATGGAGTAGTAGTACAGGATATGATAACTGAATGAGAAAATCTGGGTACCAACTAATACCTCAAGGTTGTAAACTTGCAAGCAGGGCTCTCCCCACCGAATGTATCGGTTTGTCTCAGTCTGTCAATTCTTGTCTTGTCAGACTCCTTGAATATATGTATAGTATTAAGCGCCATGTTAACTGTTGGCGCTATATAAATAAAAGGTAATAATAATAATAATACAAACAGCAAAGAGCACAAAGAGGCATTTTCTAAAAGAGCCCTAATGCGTCAATCGGTTACACACTTTGCCAAAAGTTCCTGTATTGGTTGGGGATGGGGTGTTTTGGAGGAGTGCATGACATCACATATACATTGTTATGACAAAACATGCATCACATCACGTGATATAATGGTACAAATGTAAAAAAATAAATCACATATTTTCCAAATAACTTTGTCACATAGCAAATTTTATTGAGAGGTTTCAATATTGACAGAACTTGAACATGATCTCCCTCCAATACAACAATTATTTCTACTATGTGAAAGGAAATATACTTTGGTCTATCTACCATCCTCTCAACAACGTCCTTACATTACAGCTAATTAACTATTGTCCTAGCATGTTTGAAATAAACTCTCCTGTACTTTCAATAATTATATCACGTCCCACCCCTCTCTTCTTTCTTCCAAGCTGTACACGTGGGGTTCCCTTAGTAATGATATTTTTTAATCCTGCAAACCATTTGCCATTTTGGTAGCTCCTCCAAATTCTCTACACAATAGCAATATCCTTCTGGAGACGGGGTATCCAGACCTGTACACAATAGTCTGGATGAGGCTTGTAAAATGACAGAACACCTCCCTCTTTCTGCTACTAATACCTCTAGTTATAAAACCCAACACCCCGCTTGCTTTTTCTTAAGCTTTATTGCATTATTGAAAGAGCGAAACCGGGGTTTTTTGCCTTCTTTTGGATCAATAGCAACAAATTAACAGATATAGGAAAGGCTGAACTTGATGGAAGCATGTCTTTTTTCAGCCTATGTAACTATTGTCTGCTTACCTTTAAATCCTCAGAAATAATTACTCCTAAGTCCCTCTCTTCTGTTGTCACTGACAGCACAGCATGCCCAGTGCCCCAAGTGCATTATGTTACATTTATCAACATTGAACTGCCTCTCGCCCATTCCTCTAATTTACTTATATTTACGCTGTTGCTGACCTTTTTATCACGCGCATTAAGATATACCCTACCGTTAAGATATGTTGTTTTGCAGATTGTGGTAACAAATATCCCTTATAGCTCTAAAACTATTACACCATTGTGATTAAAGTGTATGCTCCAAAAGCTTTGGCCTCCATCAATTTCATAGCTCAGTGGGTCAAACGGCTCCAACTGACAGCAAAATTGCAAAGGCTGCCATTGCACTGGGAAACTCTCTTTCTTCAAGACACGGACACCAAGTAAATTATTTAAGGTTTCATAATATGGTTTGACATTCTTTCCAACATGAACACTGGCAATGCTGTCTGGGGTGCAATGCAACCCACTTTTTGAGGTGTGGATAAATGGAGTGACTTAATTGGGATTGTGGAGTGTTGGAACACATGAGTGTTCTGAAAGTGATCACATGGAGTGGTCTATTCTGTGTCTTTTTTTCTCTAAGACAAATTTATTTAGTGTTTCTTGGTATATCCCAAAGAAAGCGGAGTTTTCTACCCAAGTCTCCGCATTAATTAGATACTGATTGTTCCCTGTATCTTTTAGCTGTATGTATTACTCTGATCACATTTGACATGATCTCTCCATGTTAAACAGCACGGAATAGTACTGTTCCACGGATGTGGATCCATACAGTGAGAACATACAATGCATACAGGAGCATAGTGGGACAGCATCTTATGCTCAAGAGGTATTTCCATCACATAACGCAAACAGTAACAGATATTCAATAAATATATAAAAATATTGTTTTACACAACTATGCATCGTATTTTAGACTGCAGTACTCAGTACAATCTTAAACAGTCACATTAACAGTAAATATGAAGGCCACAGCCCCCCCATAAGTGCTTCTATGACGCTCTACCAAGGCCCTCACTGCTATCGGACCGCCAGACTTCCTAGCAGGCTAGTGTGCAGACGGCTCGACGTGGTCCTGCTGGGCTTAATCCTCATTCCGGAAGAAATGTATTGGAAGCATATGAACATTTCCCTGTCTCTTTAACACATCCGTGTCACACTAGACCCAGCAACCTATTCATCGAGTCCACAGGAGAGTATGCAGGAGAACTATGGTTTCAACTTCCTCACAACACCATACATTATGACGGGCTTAATCTTGAAGGGCCCTGTAAAATGTATAGTTAAATCGTCTTCAAAGTCTCCTCAACCATTCAATTATGCATTATACAGGGCCAGGTTAGCCATCCTTGCTTACAGAACAGACATGTATAGAAGTATTCATCCACTCTTCATTCATCTTAAAAACAATAATTAACCCTTTGTGTGAGTGAGCAATACCTTGCATATTGCATGATATACATGGGTTAAATCACTGACAGTCATCAACTAAGCTAATTAAAACTATATAATAGACTCTAATAAAACAAAATAGGTTCCCTTACTCATATAAGGGAGAAACGTTGGTTCTAGATTTGTGCGTTGTGATTTTTTCTAGAAGGCTCTAATGTTAGACAGTCAGACAAACAACGTAACACATACCACAAAGGGCTGGATTCAATGCCAACAATAAATCTATCACAAATAATTTAAGGACAACCCTTAATAGATTGCTTTGGAAAAAAATTAAACAATCCTGGTGATACAAGTGATCTCTTGGCTTTTATCTCATATTTCCCACTACAACCAATGCAAAGACTGCTCTTCATTTACTTGAGCGTTTCTATTTAAAGCTAAATCTCTTTAAGAAAAAAAGATATTACAGCCATATTACTGAAAACGGTGTCTACAGTAAAGGTGGATACCTTTTATTGGCCAATATAGAAGAATACCTAAAGCATATATGCTATCGGGACTACAGGGGCCTCTTCTTAAGAGAATTCTGGAGTCATGAAAGCTTATATCACACTAGATCTTCTTCTGCCTTGGCTTAATGAAAGGTATCACCTTAGACTAGAGACGTTATGTTCTCTTGGACAAGTACGGTTATATCCATATTCTGTACATTTAATTACTTATGATAGAATGATCTCCAGCATTGCATCCAGCTTCATTAGCTACTGGACATCCTATAAAACCCAAGTCACGTAAAGCAAGCAGAAGGATTCCTATTCAAAATCACCAAGCTAACCCTCTACTGCTTTAATGGCTTCTGCCAAGGCAGGGACTCCTGTGTCATTTAGAAACATCGACTATGGCAGATAAAGACCAATCGGCCCATCCAGTCTGCCCATAATTTCTACTGTAAAGACCTTAATCAATCCTTGATCTTTCCTTATATGCAGGGCAGTCCTATTTCTATCCCATATTTCCCTGAATTGCTTTGAGAAGTAAACATAGGTCTCCTACTGGTAAATATACATATCTAATATATTGTGGAGGGGCAGCTAAGTATTATATACCAGGATCCAATCTTTTCTACTTACACCCCCTAGCACAAGTGCTCTGTTCTGTATCTCTGTATAAAACCATAGCAAATAAGTCTAGTATTTAGAATTCTGCTGGTGTAGAATTGAGTTTCTAGAATATCAGGAACGTTCCATTGTGTGCAGTCTGGTATCAGAACCCTGAGATTATGTACAAAACCTGCAGAAACGGTGAAATGGACATCAGCACAGATCCATTTGCTTCATCATGAATTTCCTGCTGTATTCGTAGGTCAAAAACAAAACCCCATTGGCTGGGAATGCACGAATCAAAGTGGGCTTTAACCCAGAATACAATGCCAGTATTCCTGAAAAATAAATATAAAAAAAACATTAAATCAGAAAATAAATCCTCTGTGGTATTTCAGTTGTATGTGGTAGAATTACATTAATTAAATATGTCACTAAAGTCTGCATTGTCATCCATGTTTCAGAACAAATGGCAGCTCGTTAAACTACAACTCCCATATGATATATATATATATCTATATACCATATTGGCTCGATTATAGGCCGCACCCTAAAAGTGAGGTGCTTTTTTAAAGAAAAATTTAGATTCTTAGAAAAAAACAAATTATTATATTCTGCCACTCTGCCCCCACGCCGAGATAATGGCTGCAGCTACTGTTCGCCCCCCCGAGATATGCTGCCACTCTGTCCCCTCCAGATATCCCCCTAGACTTACCAAAGCAGACTCCTTGGTGTCTAGCGGGGCCGGCGGGGGACATCTGCACGATATGCCTACACAACTTCCGGTGCTGGCAGTTCCGCCCGGGGAAGTGCCAGCAAGGGAGATTGTTAAAGCGCATCGCACAGACGTTCACCGGCTGCGGCCATACGAGCGTTAACAACCTCCGCTGCTGGCACGTCTGCACGATGTGCTTTAACAATCTCCCTTGCCTGCACTTCCCCCGGCGGAAAGTGCTGGCAGGGGAGGCTGTCTGAGCGTATCGGAGAGTAGAATGCAGGTCCCCTGCAGCTCTGTGGGGGATCTGTATCCTAACCCTGCTGCCTGCCCGAATATAGGCCACACCCCACTTTACAGACTTAAAGTGGGGGGAAAAGGTGCGGCCTGTATTCGGGCAAATACGGTATATATTTATATATACATATATATATATGGAAATACAGGAGATGCATCATAAAAGCTGCAGAGCTTTCTAATGGCTGCTACAGTAGCATTTAATAAAATATAACATCTCATGTTTGTGAAAAACATTGGATAAGGGGAAAGTAATACCGTAATAGTAGCCTAAGAGCACATCTCATGTGATATTTATACCTTTTATTGGCTAAAAGATGAAAACAGAGACTTCCGAGGTCCTTGAATAGTAAATATTTACATATTTTTCTATAGTGGCCCAATAATAGGTGTGAACTTCCACGAAATATGCAATTTGTGAAAAGCATAACTGGTCAGATAGCACCATCTGCTGGCTACCAGTATATATATATATATATATTATATATAATATAATATAATATATTATATATATATATATATATATATATATAGTTATATATTGTTATTTTTTTTAATATTACCTTCATTCCTGAGAATGCTTGAAAATGTTCCCATGAAGCCAGCTTGTTTTCCCGTGATAGAAAGCACCTGGATTCTGGATTTAACGCAATCAATAGGGAAAACTGCCAGCCACAAGGCAATCCCGCCAACACCTCCGCTTAACATCAGAGCAAATGGCCCTAGTGAGAAACAGTGATAAGTATCCTGTTACAATAACCACATCTACAACGTAAAGCTCTATGAGGAGCGACAAAGCCAGGGAGGACGTGGACAGAGCCAAACGTTATTCCCCCCCACTTCATTCCACCCAGAGATCTCTCAGGTTTACCTGCTAACCGGTGCTACTCCCAAAACTTCAAGGGCCACAGCTCCATGGCAGCCGATGATCTCCATGCTCATACTGCCAATCTCACCGACACGCATTCACGTCTACTCTCCATCTCACCAAGTCTGGCCATTTCTTCCAGGACACATACACATTTCACATATAAACTGTTTGCTTACAATATAGGGCGATCAGCCTTTTTTTTTTTTGAGGACACATATACATTTTACATTCACCTCCACACACATCTTTCTATACCTGCATATACCTGTATAGTTTTATGTGCCTCTAGATTGTAAGCTCGTTTGAGCAGGGTCTTCCTCACCTGTTATCTCTGTTAGTACATTTTTTAAGTTATATACTGGGTGTTCTGTCCACCCATTGTACAGCGCTACGGAATTTGATGGCGCTATATAAAACAATAACCTTGTGGTACATCTCAGACTTTTTTCCAGTCTTTCCTGGTAATGTTTTTCAATTGAAATGTAACCAGGTTTTCAATCCAAATGAGAATATTATATCTGGTTAATTATTATTACAAGGTCATTTAATTCAGCTGAATCAACTGCTTCTAAAACCCAACAGATCTATGGACGCAGGTCATCCATTTAAAACTGGAAACCTATGCGTTCTACATGCTAGAAGCCAGAAGTCTGTAGAATTCACTCCATTCCTGCCATTCCTTGTCACCACGGATATACCTGCGGCATGCAGAATTCATGGCAGATCACTTTAAAATGGCTAATCTGGGAATTCTTGCTGCAGGTCCAGTCTGATGTACTAATACACTACTTTTTTTCAAACATTACTATGTGGCTATGGCACACGTCTGCAGTTTCTCGGCAGTAAACAAGGCATAAGAACACACCTAAATCTTCTTTGGATTTTCCTCCTGATGCAAAAAATGTCTTGCTCAGTTCATATCCCCCAAAGAAAAAGAAATAGCCTGGCATTTCTCTGCATATCGTGCTTATCAGGCCCTGGTAGAAGCCCAGGGGCCCCTTTCTGTGGACAATTCCTTTCATTACAGACCACACTGTGCTGAAAGAAAGAAAACATAGCTGTTATTTTCTAGATCAAAAACACGTCTTACTGTTCATGCGCACTCTTGTCAGCAGCTGGCCTCATAAGCAGCCAAATTGGCCATTAAGCCAAACGGGCCACATAAATACACTCTGCAGAGCAAGGAGAGAATTAATGGACTCTAAGATTTCATCTAAAGTACTTCATTCAAGATGCAACGCAAATTGCCAAATAAATTGGACTCCATTCTCTTTGCACACATAAGAATTTTTTGTCTTACTTTTGCCCTTGCACTATCTTGCCAGATAACTGCAGCTCGTGCATGGCCTGGAGTCTGCACTTCACCAGTTCTGTAGGACACAGTACCAAGGCAGCGAAAACTGAAGCTATTGAACCAGCGGCAGCACTCTGCAGATCACTGCAAAAAGGGAAATAGAATCTGTGATACAACCAATACAATAGCAAGCTAAACAGACAAAACAATGTTATATACAAAGCTGTGCTGCACTGCCTCTAGTGGAAGCATGAACCTACTGCATGCAGGAAGTGTACAAAGTTACACAACCTTGGACAACTTGTAAATCTAAAATAAATACATGGCTATTATGTTTTGTTACGTTAGCACATGCCTATGATCTCAGAGTTGACTTTTGAGAAGTTGGTTGAGCATCATGGAAGTTGAAGTCCAGTGGAGATGTAACACCAGAGGCTGCCAACATTTATTCAATGGGGGTAATAGATCTGTCATCCTGTCAATTGTGAGCAACGCAGCATGGAGAGAATCACTACAAGGGGGAAGGTTGGAGGGTGAATTTCAATTTCAAGGTCCTGTGCTACTGTATGGAAGCTAATTACCAACATGATCTAATAAAGACAAACAGAAAGAAACAATATTTTTTAAATCTCCCAATTCTGCTGCTTTGTAACACGTCACTTTGTCACGTGTCATTTAGTCATTTAATCTATTGTCTTACAGCAGCCAACATATTATTATAATGTATAACTCAGGGGTAACAACATTTATTGCTTCAGTCACTGTTGACCTATAACTACCACAAAAATCAGCCAGCATGTGAACGAGGATTGGATGGTTAAAAATAATGGACAGAGTCGCTGAGCATAGCCTGAAGGGCCACATGCAGGAAGTCATCACACCTTCCCAAAATGTTAAATGGTTCTTTGTTTTAGATGCTGTGGTTAGAGGTGGGGCTTTACCTAGACCTTTTTATGCACTGTTGTGACCAATTGTTGGCTACAAGAAGAATAATGTATTTTACTTAAGCAATGTGTTTCTTATATATATCTATTTGTGGTAATATATATATTATTGAGAGTTTTTAGACTCTAAAAGGCTCATGTCCACCAATGTAAGCTCCTTAAATAGAAGGAGATCAGGGATAGAGGAACACTTGGGAGATATGAGTCAGTGGTGAAAGTGTGTGGCACAGCTGGAATCACTGTTCCTTTTTAGATAGATCCTTGTGTCATCACCTTGGCTTTGTGTCATCACCTTTGCAATTAGAGATCTACTTGGGCTTCATTAAAATAGGATGGCAGTTCTCAAAGTTGGCATTCTGCTTGTTTTTTAATAATGCATCAAGATCCAATTTCTCTTTTCTGTTTACTGATGTTACTTGTTTTGACTGCTCTGATCCACAGGTATGATATACTCTGCTGTATCACTGAGAACCCCTTAATTACCCACGTGTACTTTCTTAGGAAGAAACATTCTATATAAAAGGAATTCTCATATAAGTATAAAATACTCTAATGTACTGAAGTAACTCATTTGCGGTGATGCATTGACATCGCCAGCTGTTGGCCACTCACCTTAGAGGTGCATTCTGCTCTAAGCCAGCGACGCTCCTGACGACTCTTTGGCAGAATCCGTAGCTCATGAACAGTACAGAGTTCTCTGCTATATTGGCCAGAAGAGCTGGGCTGGTTCCTTTGTAGAAGCCGCTGAGGCCAACCTGATGATATGTCTTCTTAGCGCAGTCTATGAGCCCCCGGTACAAGTTGGGGAAAGTCTGCATTTTCACTTTAACTGTATCAAAGGGCTGTCCACTTAATACGCACGCCGTTCCGCCTGTGTGAAGAGACTATTTTACCTCTACTGGACAACGAATATTTACAAAACCCCCAGTTTTCCAGGTGACTAGCAGCTGCGTTCAATTAGAAGCCATATACTAATAGATTGTAAGCTTGCAAGATGCACAATATCTTCTCCTACTGTACTGGCGCTACAGAACCCGTTGGTGATCGGCTAATGTAATGTGACATACTGCGCATGTTTGTGTTCACATTAAAGTTAATAACTCACAGAAGTCCGTTCCTGACCAAGCACCTGCACCCCTACTCTATAAACACATTCTAACATGCCATCAATCTGACACCCGCTTAGCAAAACACCATACACTTACACATACATATTGAAACACAACTCCTCTCCTCTTCTAACAGGCACCGCTAACACTAGGCTCACCCTTGACACTAACACTATACACCAACATACACTCTAACACCATACACCAATACACACATACACTCTAATGTCATACAACAAATATTCTGACACCATGTGATAATACACATCCACACAAAGACCATACACACTCTCCAACACTATACATTAACACATACAACCACTATAACACTACACACTTACAAATACACACACTTTCTCTTACTCTCCAATCAGTACATCAGCTCTCCCTCACGCTGAGTGTGTGAGCTGCTGCCCCTACTGTGGGATCATGTAACACGTGCTGCATGACTCCATTGGGCACTTCAGTGACTGGGATGATAACTGGGTAGATAATTTGTTTTCTGTGCCATACCTGCAGCTCCTGCAAGAAGATCAATTGTGGCTTGAATGGCAGGATCTGGTGCCATGTTTAAGGTGCTTCCCTTCTATCTGTGAACCAAGTGTTAAAACAATTAATGGTAAATTTCTTAGTTAACAACTACACCCTTTTTATCTTGAGATTTAGAAATGTAGTCTGAATTTAATCGTCAGAGAGATAGGTTTATCAAAAGGCCCCTAGGTAAATACACAAAAAGTAAGTAGTAGCAATTCTAGGTGCCATAGTTATTACATGTCACATGTTACATACGTGGTAATCTAAAATGAGAAACAGGGTATCCAGAGTCTTTAATATCACTATCAACGGAATGCAAACCAGTGGTTGCTATAGGGATAAGAACTGTTAACCCTTCAAAGACAAAGGTTATTTTTCACTACATGTTTGTCATGCTAATTGTATGCTTTTTAGCCTATTCACTGAGAATATATATATATATATATATATACCATCCCCCAAGCTAGTAACATGTTTCACATCTCTCAAATATCTGAAATATCTCTTTAAGCGTTTAAGAGGTGTAAACATAGCCCGCAGTGAGTATGTGATAGTGTGCCGGTACATATACATTCCTTTAATAAGTAAACTACCAACGGGTGATATTTGAAGCCATTTATCTAGACAAACCCGATATGTAAGGGTTACTCGGGGGAATATGTGTTAAAATATGGAGGTCCATGCGAGGTATTCAGCCTGGAGAGCTGTGAAAAGACACATGGGAGAATATGATCCAGCTTTACTTATGGCTGTACATTTATAGCACACCCTTCCTACAAGCCGATGAACTCAATAACCTCATGGAACTGACCTTGGCCTAGTTTTGTATCCAGGAACTGTCACTGACACGTGCTTACATTAATCATTACAACCCAAGAAGCCTCTCTCTAGGTTTTCCTAATTATTTGTGGCCCAGATATTGTCCATCATAAAAATCCTCCCTCAGTGAGCTAGTCTGCTAACGACTGGCCCTGTATAATGCATAGTTTAATCGGTGAGGTAAGCTTTAAGAAATCCTTCAAACTACCCATACTGGGCCAACTCAGCCCTTATGGCACAAGAAGCTCACTGGGGTAGGTCCTTCAGAATATTGTGATACCCCAAGTTGTTTATCTCTCCGCAAACTCCCTCTATAGTGAATAGATATCTCTGTGTGATCGACAGACCTCATACAAGCACTATATGCCGGCAGTATATACTGGGAATGGAGTGATATACAGCATCATCCACTAATACTGCCACCCTTGGTAAATATGAGCAAAGAATGCTGCGAAAAATCATCTTTGTTGTTTAACCCTTTGATCTCTGAAAAATACTCTGCTCTTATAGATATCAAACAATTGCTTTACACAACACAGTTTAAGCCAAAAAGGCACCCTTTTAGTCAATACTCTGTGCTACCTCCCTCTGCCAAGATAACAGCTCTGAGTCTTCTCCTATTATGTCTGATGAGGTTAGAGAATACATGGCAATGGATCAGAGACGATTCCTCCATACAGAGTCTCTCTCGATGCCTCAAATTTCAAGGTCATGTTGGTGGACGGTCTTCATCAGCTCACCTCACAGGTTTTCTAAGTTCTAGTCAGGGGACAGTGATGGCCTTGAAATGACCTTGAATGTATGGTCAGTAAGTCATTTTTGTGTTGATTTTGATGTATGTTTTGGATCATTGTCATGCTGGAAGATCCAATCATGGCCCATTTTAAGCTTTCTGGCAGAGGTAGTCAGGTATTCATTTAATATCTGTTGATATTTGATGGATTCCATGATGCCATGTATCCTAACTAGGTCCCCTGGCAGAAAAACACCCCCAAAACATTTGACTCGCCACCATACTTAGCATGGGCATGAGGTACTTTTCCATATGGCTATCTCTTTGTGTGCACCAAACCCACCTCTGGTGTTTATTGCCAAAGAGCTCTATTTTGGTTTCATCTGACCATAGAACCCGATTCCATTTAAAGTTTCAGTAGTGTCTGGCAAACTGAAGCCGGTTGAGTTTGTTTTTGGATAAGAGTGGAGGCTTTTTCTTGAAACTCTTCCAAACAACTTGTGGTGATATAGGTGATATCAGATTGTAATTTTTGAGACTTTCTTCCCCTAAGTCACAATTCTCCAGCTGTGATCTTTGGAAATCTTTAGACCACTTAAACCATCCTCTTCACAGTGCGTTGAGATAATATAGACACACGTACTCTTCCACGTTGATTCATAACATTACCAGCTGACGTGAACTTCTTAATTATTGCCCTGATGGTGGAAATGGGCATTTTCAATGCTTTCGCTATTTTCTTACATCCACTACCCATTTTGTGAAGCTCAACAACCTTTAGCCGCACATCACAGCTCTATTCCTTGGTCTTACCCATTGTGATGAATGGCTAAGGGAACTTGGGCTATTACCTAATATTTATACCCCTGTGAAACAGGAAGTCATAGTTAAACAATTTCCTGTCCTTAGCCACCCAGCTTTACAAAAAATATCAATACAATTGTGCCGCACGTATATTTCACAATTTTTGGATATACCTGTGTTGTGTTTGCAATTGTTTGATATCCATGAGTGCAGAGTATTTTTCTGTATTTTTTTTAAAGATCAAAGGGCTAAACAATAAAGACAAATGTTCACAGCATTCTTTGCTCATATTTACTAAGGGTGCCGATATTAGTGGAGGGCGCTGTATGTCAGTGTCATTAAGCCATATTTGTAACTATTTGTAACTATGACAATGACATAAGTGGCAACTTTCCTAAAATACTAGACAAAGATAAAAAATATCTATATGTCAGCCATAGAGAACTACTAGGTTATTTCTACCACTATAGTGTCATATTTCCATTACTGTTTGGTTATGGGTATATTTAAAGAATATTTTCTTCAGTAGTAAACTCCCATTACACTAAGCCATCCAAGAGACAGGGCAAAGACGATGGTGTTCCTTGTCTGCGGTAGCTGGCTGCTCGTCCATGAGGTCTACGTGAGCAGGTTAGAAAACGGCAAAGATGTCACCCGTCATTAAAGTCCCTGGGAGAATGTAAGAAGCACGCAAGTTCACATTTCAAGAACAAACACGCCGAAGAACGAGTTAAAGATCGCTAAGGAATCTCATATTAGGATGACAGGGATTTTTGACGCTTGATGCAAATATATCGTTATCGCCGTATGTAAAGTCATATATTATCATTACTATATGCACTTATAAATATTCTTAAACTAGCTAATCACCTTCTGAATGACAGAAGGACTTTTAAGCAGGGCTTGTAATCAGTAGTTCTCCTAGTTCCCTTATTATCTTCCTGGTTGGCTGAGGATCATAGGAGTTGCAATCAGCATTACCAGGTGGCTCAAATAATGGCACCAAAAGGTAGATTTCTGTGTTATTAGAATGCATCATTTTGACTATTCCTGGACAGTATGTTCCCATACCTACACTGCCCGGGGTACATTCCAGCCAGGGGTGATAATGACACCTGCCCGGCCGGAGCACCGCAGCCTGCCCGTTATTATATAAGGAAGGACTGTGTCAGGGCAAAGGGAATGGAGGTAAAAGGAGGAGGGCCGGAGCCGCTAGAGACAGCAGGAAGAGAGGCCCCAGCGGTGTTACATCAGCCGGGCTGCCAGTGAAGGGCAGGCACGCAATGTCACACGTGGGAACAGCAGCCCAGCTGCGGCACGTGTACTCCTGGCACCCAGGCGGGTACTGGGGTAACAGTGGGGGGGCAGGTGTGATGAGGGCAGGTGTGATGGCTCCTGTGGGGGGCAGGTGTGATGACAGAGGGTACTTGGAAGGAATAGCCCATCACCTGGACTGACCCAGAGAATGCGCATCACCGCCCCAGAGCTCGATACGTTGGATAGGGAGGGGAGCGCCGTGACCCAGCACTGCAGGTTAATGAATTACTGGGAGTAATGGCGGAACTTACCGCGGATATATGTCCCGTGTCCCCGGCACAGACCTCAGCCTCCCTCCCGCCGACAGCCGGTCCCCGCCCACACACATGCCTATTCATCCGCCATCCTATAGCACATGCCCCGATGAGTCTCCTTAACGGGTGGGTGGGCAGAATAATACTACCCACCTGTTACCGGTGGGTGCAGGAAGTCACCCGGTGCTGTTAGGGACTGTCTAGGAAGCTGTGATTCGGGTGGAAGGCGCAGTAATCGGAGTACTAGCATCTACTACAGTCTCAGATACCATCACTCCCAATACGTTCAGCCATTATGCCAATGATAGCTCCTTCCTGCATCCTTAAAGTTCCCTCAGCTAAAATATGCAATTAGCTTCCAAAGCATCCTTTATATGTTCTGCACACTGATGTGGTGATGCTAATTACTAGACAACTCCCATGACCCTCAGAAATACTGCCTGATGGAGTATTGTAGTTTATGTGGTGTTTGTTTGCCAGGCCAGTCGAAGGCCGATAATATTCACAATGCTCAGCATCACCTTGTTCATAATTCAGTGATTAGGAATGTCACAAAACCCTGGACACCCACACGTGTTTAGGAGCCATAAACACGCAGGCAATATACACGCAGGCAGGATACATGCAGGTGATATACACGCAGGCAATATACATGCTGGCTGTATACATGCTGGCTGTATACATGTAGACAACCTGCAACTGCAGGTAAGAAGCATACTAGTCTCAGTGATATACCACGTACCATGTGCTCAATGATATACCATGCGCTCAGTGATATACCACGCACTCAGTGATATACCACGCACTCAGTGATATACCACGCACTCAGTGATATCAACCACAGCGCTCAGGTGATATACCACGGTCAAGAACTCAGTGATATACCACGGTTACGGCAAATGTGCTCACTAGTGATATAACATGCGCTCAGTGATATACACGCACCTCAGTGATATACGACGCACTTGTGTTGCGTCTGTTGTTATGCGACATCGACGCCGTAGTCGCTCGTGCGAAGTCGGTCAGAGTCCGTCAAGGGGGTGATATAGCCATGGCAACTCAGTGATCATACCAGCGCGCGTCGAGTGATATACCTACGGCACTCAGTGATATCACGCACGGTACCGATGTGCTCAATGATTATACCAAGTGCGCTCAGTGATATACACGTACGCGCTCGCATCAGTGATATACACGCGCTCAGTGGATATACACACGGCCCAGGTGATATACGCACAAGTTCAGTGATATAGCCACGCGCTCAGTGGATATGCCCACGCGCCAGTGAATATACGCAACGCGCTCAGTGGATATACGCACAGCGCCTGCAGTGATATACCACGTACCACTTGGGGCGCTCAGTGATATACCGACGCCGGCGTCAGCGATATAGCGCACACGCCCAGTGATATACCACACGCTCGTGTAATACGCACGCGCGTCAGTGATATGCCAGCGCGCCCAGTGATATATCCGAGGTACACTCGCCTCAGTGATATAGCCGAACGCGCTCAGTGATATATCGCACACGCCCAGTGATATAACCACGCGTTCAGTGAATATACCACGCGCATTCAGTGGATATGCCACGCGCCGTCCGGGGGAGTGATATGCCACGCGGACCAGGCTGATATACCACGCGCTCAGTGATATACCACGCGCTCAGTAATATACCACGTACCACTCGCTCAGCAATATACCACACGCCCAGTGATATACCACACGCTCAGTGATATACTACGTGCCCAGTGATATGCCACGCGCTCAGTGATATACCACGCGTCCAGTGATATAAAACTTTCTTACATTTCCTCTAAGCCTCTGGGCCGCTTGTTTTAGATAATGGCCTCGTGCCCAAACATGTCTCCTCCTTTTGAAATAAACGTTGTTTTTGTATTTTGTGGGTGACGGGGATATGTATAAATATACTCACCTGTGTGGTGCAGATGCCAGATCCTGTGTAAAAATGATACTTAGCACCCGCTGCATTGGGCCAGAGGAAAATCTGGCCTTTTACGCGTAAACATAAAAACAAATGTTCAGGAAAACATAAATATATATATGTGACATTTGAGGGTAGCTTTAGGTTTCCATGGGCCCAAAATAAAGATGAACAGAGAGATGTAAGAGAACAATCACTCATGTTGACATTAAGTTAATAACCCCTTGGCCCTGGCACATTAAGGCCGGTGGCCACCTAGAGTCATAAGTGCGGCCGATGGCTGTGTGTTAAATTTTTGTTCTAATATAGCATGCAGCCGGGTATATCCAGCCTGTGGCCGAATACTGCAGCACCCCATGTCATGCAGCGGCCCACCGGGCATTTGCCCGCTGTGCTAGATGGCCAGTTCTCCCCAAATGTATTGAGCAATGTATGGTGCATCATTGGAACTTCAGCAGTTCTGTTTCCCTCTCATAAATCAGTGTCCGTGTTGGTTTTTCGCTGTTGGTACTACTCATGCCCAGCGAAACAAGTTACGCAAGGACAAACTATGGATGTGGAAAACAGCGCTGTCCTTTTGAACCTCTTACTAAACAGGACTTTGGAACAGCAATTTTATGGGCTTACAAAATGTTCCAATGCGAGCGTCTCCCAGGGAACTCTGTGCATTAACTCATCAAATTCCTACCTTCCACTAGGATCATGTTTTAAAATATTGTACTTCCAGTCAGCATGCCATTGTCTCCGCAGTTGGGTTAGACAGACTTTTTGGTTATTATCCGCATGGATCTCCTTTCGTATGTGAAGATGGACCAACAATTTGAGGACTTATGTATCAGACAAAGAATAATGTATCATAATGTAATGCATCATTATCTTCAAAGTAATATACACTTTGCCCAATGTTCATGCAGCTTTTTGAATCAATGCTGGATACTTTCCACAGAGACCCGTGATCATGTTATTGTGAATGGTTGGAATGTCACCAAACTTTTGATCATGAGTTAAGAATTGTGAAACAGATGTTACACACATTTGACACATGCAAAGTTCTTTTGGTCAAAATCAGCTCACATGATCCATAGGAGATTCCCAGGTCATCAGCAATTTCTTCCTTGGTCAATCATTGTCCATATAAGGTTTTTTTTTACCTTATGGCGTGGCCCCAATGTGGGACATCTCTGACTTCCTTTTGTCAATTTTGAAAATGGTAAAAAGCAGCCTTACTCAAATATGACCAAAGGAAATTATTGTCACCTTCAAGGATTTGTCTTCCATCTTCAGTCAATTACACAATAGTAATTAAGTCTCACAACTGATTAACAAATCCAGTAGAGTTACTGTATGCAGTGAGGTCATGAACAATTTCTGATAACGAGAAGGACATGTCTCATCGATGTAGGTGTAGCTGATGTTCAGCAGGGATTCTTGATTTATTTGATTTATTTGTGGCAAACTCACTCCGAGCATGTTTCATTAAAATCTATTTGGTCCTAAAAAATAGCTCTTGGTTGTTTTACGTTGGTCAAAATGTGATGTCAATTTTTTCTGGCTTATCTCAGCTTTTTGGGTTTAAAATATCGGCTTGTTTCTGGATACTGACCTCTTTTGTCTGGGATTTAGCTTCTGTGATTTGTCTCCTCGTTACTGGCCCTATCCATCATGTACTATCATGCTTAATTGGCCTGCCCGCAGCCTGATCTCCCTTCTCTCTAGCCTGCAATGCTGGAGTTCCACTACATTGAAATAATTTAAAGTGTCTTCCTATTATGTTAGCATAGCAGGAGGGGACCCGTAAATGGGAAGAGACACTGCTTCCTGATCCCTGTGTTATCGCATAACTGAAAAAACAACTTTCCATGTTGCACTCAGCTTGTTTGAGGGTCAAACTTAAGTACAGAACTGTTCCCCATCTAATTTAGAAATGTCCCTTTGAAAGCCCAGACGGGTCATCGGATACACTGGGCAAATGCCAGGTAGGAAGGTGGCTTCTAATGTCTTTGACTTGTGTCTGCTTGTTGGATAGTTACACTTATACACATAGAATCGCCTTCAGTTATCAGGATCATTTTTATTTCTAGTCTTGTCCTGTTCCTTTCTGGTTAAGGGTAATGTGTAATATTTATTTGTATTGTTCATCCACTCAAATCAAGAGTCACACAAATTCGTTTGTTTCAAATTGTATTATTTATTAATAAAGGGTCAACATACTCTTCAATGCCAAACATTGGAAGTACAAAAGAATGACTTTACCCAGGCGTGTTAAAATCCAGGCCCTGAGGGCCACAAACACCAGGAAGTTGGAACACAATTTCATAAAGTTCAGTCTCAATGTCCGAGCTGGAATATCCGTAATTCTTAACAATTCTCAAGTCTGCATCCCTTGAGACCTGAGTTGGACTCTCCTGCTCACGATATATAAGATAAGTAAACACTTGTGTGGCTGGAACTCCAGAGGGGGTATAGAATAATTTAAACCTTGACTTCAACGTGGATAGTGGCCACCTCATTTGGGGTGCGACTGGATATTGTACATCCCGTAGCAACATTTTAATATCAAAAAGTATCACAGGGCACAGGGCAGTCTTTTCTGTATTAGAGGTATGCATCATTCCTTACACAACAAATGTGTATTTCCTTGGTAGCCAAAGAGATTAAAAATGTAGATTGGATTTACTAATCTTCAAACTGCTCCATCATCAGTTTCCTGCTGTATTCATATGCTACAAAAAGAGCCCCATTAGCTGGAAATGCTCGGATCAGGGTGGGCTTCAGCCCAGAGTATAGGGCTAATACACCTGCAAGATCACAAAGATGTTACTTAGACATTGGCCGTAAATCCCCGTAATCTCAACAGGACTGTCAACCGACTTGCCACTGAATGAAGAGCCAAGCTGTTTCCACATACTGCATAGATCATACCTTCCAACGAAGAGGGATTTATTTATTTTATTCAGTGTGGATAGGTGGGTGGCTAGAAGGTGAACTGACAATGACGTTGCATGAAATATTGATAGCTATTTATGTAATTGAGACATTTGGAGAAATAATGTATTACAATTCCTAAACTGAATTTATCAATGCAATTCATGCAGTTTATGTACTTATCAGTGGGAAGTTTAAAGCTGCAGAACACTTTTATACTCATGCCCAATAAATATTCTGAGCTCCTAGATTTCGGTCTCAATGAAACACACTTGGCAAGCATGATAGATGTGAGAAGAAATTCTTCATCTCCCCGCAACTCATCAAACAATCACTGTTCACTGAGAAAACCACATATATGTTATAACAATTGTTCGATGAGTAGTAAGAAAGAAATGTGATTCAGTATTTACCTTCATTCCTCAAAATTCTTCCAAATGTCCTAATGAAACCTGCCTGCTTTCCAGTCATGGAAAGTACTTGGATTCTGGATTTAACACAATCCACTGGAAATACAACCAACCATAAGGAGATCCCTCCGAATCCTCCGCTAATCATCAATGGAAGGATTCCTACCGGAAGAAATAAAATAATGCTGATCCTTAGATTCTCAATTAAATCTCACTGTGTGTTTTGATGCACCGAAAGAAGTAATACTATAATTCATAATGCCTCCAAATGAATCATATTCTTTAAAAGTGCAAAAATAACACTGTTCTATTCTTAATGAACCTAGAAACTACTATGGTTTTCAAATCATTGAAGAGAAATATGTAAAATATATTGAAACGTACCAAGTTCATCTTTCGTTTTTTCTCCAGATACAAAAAACGAGCGTCCCAACTCATAGCCCCCGAAGAAGAAAAAGTATCCTGGCACTTCTCTGAGCAGCGTGCTGGACAACCCATGATAAAAGCCCATTGGACCATCGGTACGAAGGATACCTTTTATCACTGACCAGACTGTGCTATGAAGATGATCAGACTATTAGGTTATTGTGTTTTGGGACATCTGTAAATTCTTGAATAACCAATCTGAAGGACTTAATAGCTTCTATCCAGGCCAAATCTGACTTTTTAGAAAATGTCGCTACAATAAAATCAAAATACCCCCCCGTATGCTGTGCCATTGACACAGCAGGACACTGGTGGAGCATAATATGTAAAAGAGTCTAGAGGCAGCCAAGAGGGTAAATAACCCAGCATTGTGTCCATCAACAAGTTGTCCATCAATAGCATTTAAATAAAACCTTTAAATGTTTGATTTTAATGACCATGCTTCGAGTTAAGAGATTTCTAATTTGTGGCCACACTGGCACAAAAATAAAACTGAAAATAATAATTATTATTCTTCTGAATTTATCTATCTGCCTCCCAGCAGACATACTGACACTTACTTTTGTCCTTCTATAATCTTGCCAGACAGTTTCATTTCATGCATGGCCTGGAGACGACATTTCACCAGCTCTGTAGGACAAAGGGCCAATGAGGCAAATGCAGCTGCAACCGAGCCTGCAGTTGCATTGTGCAGGTTACTAAAATACAGAGACAAGACCTTCAAAATGACAAAGAATTACTCAAAAAACAGGTTAAATCTCCCTAAGTCATCATATGCATATTAATGCAAATGATTGTTTAGTGTCACGTTATAGTTTCCATTTTTTGCCCCTCATCAGAATAAGCTGACCACAACATTAATTAGTATTCCTGATATTCAGATTCTACTCATTGATAGTTGGTTTAAATGACCTTTAATGTCATTTAAGGTCTACATAGTATCAGCCTTTCCTCTCTAAAGTCACCCACTCACCTTAGAGGTGCATTCTTCTCTAAACCAGTGACGCTCCTGACGATTCTTTGGCAGAATCCGTAGCTCATGAACAGTACAGAGTTCTCTGCTATATTGGCCAGAAGAGCTGGGCTGGTTCCTTTGTAGAAGCCTCTGAAACCAACCTGATGATATGTCTTCTTAGCGCAGTCCATGAGCCCCCTGTACAGGTTGGGGAAAGTCTGCATTTTCACCTTGGCCGTATCAAAAGGCTGTCCTGTTAGGACACATGCTGTTCCACCTGGAAACATAGTTTTCTAAATAACTGTGTATTCTTCTGCCATTATACAAAACAATAACATATATTTAAATATACATAAAAACATCATTTATATCACGGTTGTATACAGTCATATACACAAAAGTGTTACTCTAAAGCACTAGTAGAGTCTACTGGAGGTGCAGTTAGACGTGGACCATGTTGCTACAGGTTTAAATCATGGTGCTACATTTGGGCATAGCTTTTGACAGGTGAAGGTATTTTGTGGTAGATATTTCAGAGGAATGACTATTTATGTGAAGAGTTCCTTAGGTAACCGCAGCCAGTTTGTAATGTAAAAATGAGTGACACTTCAAATAAGGGAAGTATTTATTTTAGCAGATTAAACTAACGCAGCATATTTAAAGTCCATGGAGATGGTAGCTTCACAAGTAATCTCTTAGAGAAGCAAGACCATTGCCTTTGACTACTGGGTCAAACACCTGATAAACAATAAGAGGCGTAAGTAGGAGGTGGCAAGCAAACACATAGATGAAATGGGAGCCTGCTAACATATTCATGGTGAATCTTTACGTGGTAAACTTTCAGAGCTCTGGGGTATGGGCGACCTGTTCAATTAGGTACTGGGCCACTAAAAGTGATCAAACACTTCTGAAGATGCTCCATCAGGGACAAACTGGATATTTGCAGCTTATGGAATATGAAACAGGTATACATAGGGTTTTTATTGGGTCAGTGAAAGCTAAAGTGGTGCATGTTATACATGCAGATGGTATAGTGTGTGTGTGCATATCATGCATTTTATTTACACAATTACATTTAAAAGCAAGTTCCCTATGCACATAATTGTGGCTTTTGAGCTGTAGAACACCGTGGTAAACCTATACATAGCACATTCTGAGCCTCTAGAAAAGCAGAAGGGATTAGGGTCCAAAGTGGGACTGGTCCTCCTAAAGAGGTACAGTTGGGAGGCATGCATATTTAGACTAAAAACAATATGGGACATTTTGAATTGCCACTAGCTGCAAAAGCATCATGGAATTTGTAGTCCACCAACACCAACAAATTGTGACTGGTCCACTTTTAGTTTGTGTAAGTAGAAACTAGACAGCAGACATCACATGAGCACAGTAGGATTATAGAGACGCAGGTTACCTGCAGCTCCTGCTGTGAGGTCTATTGCTGCCTGGATGGTATTATTTGTCTTCATGTTCCTAGGGAGATTTTTGCTTTAACAATAGGTTTTGATCCTAATGTAGTAAAATGTATGAATCTGAAAAAAAAACATGTGAAACATCAAACAAAACACCAACAGATACAATGCTAAATATATTCCAAAATAGTAACATAGTAATTTAGGTTGTTTAAGTCCATCAGGTTCAACCCTTCTACCCGTCCTTCCTGCTTTAGATCCAAAACCTATTTTTCTAATATGGCCAAAATTACCGTACTTTTTACAAATTTACTCCAAAAGGCAATTAGATTTCTCCTTGGATCAAGAATCTCTGACATATTAATGTTTATTCTATCATTTATAGCCCTGTGTGTTCTGCTTTTCTAAAAGAACTATCCAGATCCTTTTTGAAGGCATGCGTTGTATGTGATGGCACCAGCTCATGTTCTTTGTACATTTCTGTTGATCAACAGGTCACTAGAGATCTATTTATATTGGAACTGCATATATTTATGCAATATTATAAAAAGACGCAATAGTGTATAAAGATACCATTCTCTCTTCATAACTAAGATCTTCCAATCCCCTTACTAATTTATTAGCCCTCCTTTGCACCTTTACCACTTCCAAAATGTCCTTTTTAAGGATCAGTGCCCAGACGTGATTCTCAATGTCAAATAAGAGATCATTAATAAAACCATTCAAAAGAGGAGGACCCGGGACAAATCCCTTAGGGGCTCCACTCAACACCTTGGTCCAGTTTGGGAATTTTCTATTTACAAGCACTCTGCATATAATGCTATTAGGTTGGTTTGACAAGACATTTTTTCACAAAACCATGCTGACCTCTACTAATTATATAATGTTATTTCAAATGTATTCTTCAATGTATGCCTTTAGCTACTGCTTGTTTCATTGTGAGGGCCAGTGCAGATTTTAAGTCATCCCAGGTTGGCACCCAATGTCTAGAAAGATTGCCCTGTCTTTAGGGTTAACCTTGTTAAACTTTGATGAGTGTTCCTCAACATACTAAAGACCTTTGAGTGCCCTAAGGGCCAGTGAACAAGGGAGGGACCTAGGCGCACACACATCTGGGTGTGGATGACCTGGAACCTTAAAGTCCGTTCTGTAAAGCAATGATTGATTTAAAGTGTCCTGAAAAAAACTGAAAAAGATACCTAAACCTGCAATCTCTTTTCTTCTCTTTCCACCTATCCACTGAACTTCCCTTAGACAATAATATTGTATCTTCATAGATCATTATGAATTAGTTTCTGGTTGAGAAAACGTCATCAAGTTTTTAATCAAACATTTTAACATTTCCTTTGTTAAGCAGACTAAATGGATAAATGTTTCTTATCACCCAGCAAATTCCCATACATTCATTAGGCTTTTGGCCATTTTTTGACTCATTCTCCTCCTAATTTCTGTTTAGTTTCCAGTTATAATACTGCCACCAAAAATATATATTATTTTGTCTAACTGAATCATAACCCAAATTTTTGTTTAGCAGCTTTTAACATCACAGAACAATGTCTAAAAAGTAATCCAGTGCCTAGTATTACTTTGAACCCACCTAAACTTTGTTTTAGAAACTCACTTTTCCATTGGTGCTAATAAAGGTCATGAGTCAACATTGCGTAGCCTGTCGTGGGTTGTATATGTGTATAAGGCTGCATATCACCTGACTTCTAATAATGTGATCAACTGTGTCATCGAACATACACGTGTCCTCTAAATGCTCTAAAAGGTTAATACATGTGGAAGGGTAATAGTGGTAACCACAATGTTAACGATGGCACTGAAAATGTTTCTTAAGGTAGCTTAGTGAATACTCTTCGAAAAGCGCACACTAATGTTTTATGCATGTTTACTGTAACCTCATTCTGTCCTTGGTGTTGCCTTATATTAAGGAAACTCTCATGCATGTTTAAATCCCCTTACTCTGCTACTTCTGCTGGAAGGATGTTCCATTTATCTACCACCCTCTCAGTCCTTTAATTACATCAAGGCCTCTCACCCTGTGGTTTCAGACTATGACTTCTTCTCCTTACATTTCTCCTCCTTTGAAATACGTTTCACTTCAGTGACGCAGTGAGACCCTCGGAGGCCCTCAGCTCCTCTTTGAATGCTCTCTGGAATATCTATATCCTTCCCTCTGCCTGCTACGAATGCCTCTCTCTCTCTCTCTCTCTCCCTCTATCTATATATATATATACACACGCACATGTTAAGGATATTGTCTTAAAGATTTCTCACGTGTGTTAGCAGAGGGCTGTGGTTTCAGCTCACTGAGGTCATAGTGAAGTTCGATCCCTGGCTTGCTTCTTGATAAGAAGTGCTGAGCTGGCCCTGTATAATGCAAAAATGAATCATTGAGGTGAGGTCTCCCATTGAATTAACTATGCATAATACAGGGCCAGCCAAGCTCTACCTGCAGCAGAAGCTCACTGGGCTTCATCATGTTTAATTCCTGTAAGTAATAAAAAGTGAGTAGACCCTATTGTGAAACGAACACATTTTCCACAAATCACTTTTACATTATACTACTCCCCTCAGTAACAATAAGTGTCCTACAACTAAGCAAGCCCTTAGCACCCCTCTGTTGCCCAAAGGGTTAACATACATTACCTAAACCTCAGCTACACATAAAATGGTGTGTTGCTGGTTTGTTAAAAGATGGTACTTGGAGGAATATACCTATGCGCTTACAACTCAGTATACATTAACAGAAATACAGTGCAAAGTCCCATACTCACCGGTTACGCTTTAATGCCAAGCTGCTATCCCCGGCGTCTGACTTGAAATGACAGCTCTGTGTGACGACTCCTCGTTCTTGTTATTGAGTCGGACAGGCTGTCTATTTGTTCAGTGTCCTAATCCCTGCCACTATGATGACACTTTCCCCCTGCCTGTTTACATATTCCATTGTGACCCTTTTCCGAATGAACCGATATGCTTTTAAACTCTCACTCTTTTTTCAAATAATGGCATTCCTGCTTTGTAGACTGCGTTCGTAAGCATTGTCATTGCTTGCCCATTGCTTGTGTTAGTGATGTCCCTTTTTGCATAGGGCCTCTGCTGAAAATATTCACTTAAAGATATTTTTCTACTTAGACAAAACATTACTTGTAATCTATATAAGCAGAGGTGTGACCTATGAGGCGCTACATAATAATAATAATAATAATAATAATATATCATTGTTAGGTTATATGTTACGTCCTGTTTACCCATCTTACAGTGCTGTGGAATATGATCTGTGTCAAGCATAATACAAGTCATTATTCAAATCCTGAAGCTGCTCTGTTGCTTGGATTTGTGGGATCTGTGGGGCCAGGGCAAGAAGAATTCATGGAGTACTTTGCGCTAAGGAAGGAGCAAGCATGGCTGTTGTTGTCCCTCATGCTTGTGGTTTCTGCAGTTCTGAGCAGAGGTGTCAAGTGGCCGGTGTTTGACCGGCTTGATCATTTTTTATAAGGTTAAGCTGGTTGCCAGTTGTATTCTTTGACTGGCTCTATATCCATTTTAGTATAGCTGCTTCCTTACTGTGAGACGCAATGTAACAGCTTGCATAGATCACTGTTACATTTAAATAGAACACAGGGAAGAGGCAGTAAAACCAGATACAATGTTGCTGATATATTATACCTAACCCTTGCAGCCTAGTTAGCAGACAACTAAGTTCTGCCTTTTTGGTCTGTTCCTGGGCATGTTATTAACCTCTAATGCTGACGTGCAAAACCTTTTTGTGTGTTCCACTGGTGTGCTTTGGGGGACAGTCCACCACATCAGGGGGGGCCCAGGCCAGTCCAAAATTGTTCACAAAGTGATTGTATGCAGGCATGTATGTATATGTGTCAGCATGAAGGTGCATGTATAAGTGTGCGTGAGAATGAATGTGTATGTGTAAATGTGTGAGCATGGATGTGAATGTGAGCATTAATGTGTAAGTGTGTGTGAGCATGGATGTGTAATTGTGCATGAGCATGGATGTGTACGAACGTGGAAGTTTATGTGTGAGCCTGGATGTGTAAGTGTTTGAGCATAGATGTGTAAATGTTTGTGTGTGATAATGATTGTATGGTTCAGAAAATGTGAGATTGTGTACATATGTGAGTTACCCAGGGGAGGGGCCAACGGGAGGTCAAATCAATATTTGGTGTGACCAAAACAGCATTAATTTTTTTAGGTACAGTCAGGGATTGTGTAGGGATATAGTTACATGTATGATTAAACCATTATAGCTTTTGATCATTAATAAAACTGGGTGTGCAACAATGTGAGGTTGCTGAAGACTAAGCGCAGCAACGGTAAACAAAGTTGTTACACTGCCTCAGCAAGCTAGAAAGGGGTTTCCAGATGTTCTATGCAAGCTCTTTTGAAGAAGCACAAACAGGCAATGTTTAAGACGGCAGTGACAAATCAACTTGTGCAGCAGATAAAGGACACATCATGGCAGCAGGTGCTCTGGACTGATGAATCAAAGTTTTGAATAGCAGAAGGCAGTTTGTTCCCAAAGTGCTGGAGAGCGGTACAAGAATGAGTCCTTGCAGACAACAGTGAAGCAGTGAAGGTAGAGGTTCCTTTCAAGTTGGAGGCTGCATTTCGGCAAATTAAGTTGGGATTTGATCATAATTAATAGTCTCGTCAATGCTGATATGATGATACTTATCAATCATATCAGAACTTTCTTCAGTGTAAAGAAGAACAAGGTATCCTGGAAGTGATGGTACGGCGCTCACAGAGCCTTGATCTCAAAATCATCGAGTGTATCTGGGATTACATGAAGAGAGAGAGAAGCAAGCTGGATCCAGTGGAGTCACGTGAGTGCACATCGCATCACATGACTCCGTTCAGTTCCTGTTCCTGCTGGAGCAAGGCAGAGGGGAAACAGCGGCCCCCGCGGAAGTCAGCGAGCGGCAGCAGAAGATCTGCAGTTCAGGTAAGGTGGGGGAGTAAATGAATGTATGTATGTGTATATATATATGTGTGTGTGTTCGGTGTAGGGGCAGGGGGAGGCTGAAAGTGATGTGCATGTACTGGCTGCCTGAGCATGATAGGAGTGCGATTGCTAACAGTTGCTAGCAGCTAACATCAATCACACTCATATCATGCCCAGGCAGCCAGTACAATAACTTTATGTAATATATATATTTTTTAATTTCGGCCCCCAAAAATAGGGGAGCGTCTTATACTTGGGGAAATACGGTACCTGCCGAGTTACTTATAAAACTGTGTGCAAGTGAACCTGGAAGAATTCATGCTGTTTGGAAGGCAAAGGGTGGTCACACCAAATATTGATTTGATTTGAAAATTTCTTCTGCTCTCTTCCTTTGCATTTTGTTAAATCATTAAAAAAAACCTACTTAAATGTCTATTTTGTTAAAGCATTCTTACTTTACAGCATTTTTTCACACCTGCCTAAAACCTTTGTACAGTACTGTGAATACTGTTATTATTAAATATGCTTCACTACTGCCTGCACTTCCGCCGAGGCTTCTATGATGGAGCAACTGCATGACATGACCTTCCGGTGCTCAGTTATACGAGCCCTGGAGGAACTAATGGGCATCAGAGGTTGTCTACGTGCATCGCGCAGACGTCCACCGGCTGCCCTCACTAGACACTAAGGAGTCTGAAGCATGGGGGGGCAAGTCTGGAGATGCACTGGTAAGTTGGGGGCAGGGCAGAGTGGCATTATGGGGGGTAGAGTGGCATATCAGGGAGGCAGAGTGGCGTGTAGGGGGTTAAAGGCATATCTGGGGCAGAGTGGCATATAGGGGGTATAAGGCATATGAGGGAGGCAGAGTGGCATATAGGGGGTTATAAGGCATATCAAGGAGGCAGAGTGGCATATATATGGGGTATAAGGCATATCTGAGGAGAAGAGTAGCAAGCCTGGGGGCAGATGTGCATAACTGGGGGGCAGGTTGGCAAATAAAAACAGAAAATGAATGTTTCTCAATCATTGTTTTTATTAAATATGAAAAAAATAGTTTACATTAATTAATATTTACTAGTAAAACTTTTTTTCCTATAAGGTAGTTTTATATTCAGGCTTTTTCTTTTTTTCCCCTAAATTTATATTCAAATTGTGGGGGGATGTCTCGTCTTACAATCAGGGTCGTCTCATAATTGAGCAAATACAGTATTTTTGACAGGACTAGATAATGCACGTGGAGCATATTCTCTGCCAGATGTGTTTTAACAACGTAGCAGCGTTCAAAAACTCCACAGAAAACACAGCTTACAAAAGATGTGTATATTGTACAGTTCTACAATCAGCAGTTCACAAAAGAGATCATTTGTATCTAAAACACTTCCCAAGTGACACCATGTTACCTACCTATGTGATCAGCCAGGTGTAGGTCATCAGAAGTAGGAAGACTTCTCATGCCGGCTTCAGGGCCAGTAATCAGTGGGTTAATGTTCACTCTCCAGCGGTGAATGAACATACTCCCTCTTCTTGCCACGTCCCCCTCTGTAAAATATTTAGACAGTCAAAAGTAGGCTATGCACACAAGCTGTTTTTAAGTCACTAAGTCTTATGTGAAATTGAACAAATGGACCTCTTTCCTTTTTGCAACACTGAAAAGGGAAAATCTCTGGCAGGTTTCTGTAAGAATAATTTCTTCTTTAAGCTGCCAGCGTTTCAAGCATTAGCTGCATTGGATTATATTATCATGTGAGGGTCAGCACAGAGTTTTACTAAGAAACCAGGATTTGCAAGCAAAGTTTGAGAATTACAAAGGAGATGTGTTAAACATATGGTATCCTACAAGGGACTGATACGCACTATGACTACCACCGTGAATGGCCAGCTAGAAAGGCGAATAATAGTTTCTGATGTCTATCTCTGCATTCTGTGAAGCATCACATTTACTTATTGTTATTCCACTTTCGCGAAGCACCATTTGAGCTTTTTAGCATGTTGCGCCAATAACCCTAATCACATAAGAAAACATTAAGGAACGTTAAAGAAGATGTATTCATTTTCTATGGCAACAACCTATCGGTCTCTGATTTTATGTCCTGTGACAATCAAGTGTTCCTGCAAAAACATATGAAAGACAAAAAAATGAAAAAGATTACAGAATAATATGCAAGAACGAGCAAGAAGCTTGTTTGTGAAAAAGTCTCTCTCCTGGGCACCCTGCTATCACCCTCCTGTATCACTGCTCCATTGCGACTGCTCCCACCACAGGACTTCGGCACGGTAAATGATTAAGAAAAGGGATAGATAGGGAGAAACATGTAGATGAGAGAAAGGTGGCAAGTCCCATGTGTGTCATCTGGGTGCTGGGTAAATCATATGAGTGCCATCTGGGTGCAATCTGAGTGCTGGGCAAGCATTGTGGATGCAACCTGGGTCCTGAGCAAGTACTTTGGATGTATCTTGAGACTCGTACAACTCATTTGCTCCTGAAATTAAGTTTGTATGACCCTTAGGAGGCTTGATGCCCTTCTTGACCACCTGAGAAATGCTGGAGGTCACCTTGCTCCTGAATTATTAAGGTCAAACGTTGCTGGTCACTTGTGGTCACCTTTCACTTAAATTTAACTCCAGATGTGCTCCAGGTTACCAACACTAATAAAAAAGGGCAGTGATCAAAACTGACCAGAAAATTTAGAATGCAGTTAAAATTATGTTTACTTGGTTAGCATATGGTATAGAGGCGCATCTTTGGGACCCAAACCCCTCTGCCCCTCATCCTCCCCTGCTGCCCATCTTTTCCCAGAGCTCCCCATAGTTCATGGGCACGTATCACACATCCTATAGACATGTAACTGAAGCCTTTACAATGCGTATTTAAAAGCGGATTTGGTGATTCGAGGTATGCTGCTCATTCAAGCGCTGTACGTAACGCAGCTGTTCAGTGAAAGATTACATAGTCTTTGAAAATAGGTTTTAGATTTATCTACTTTCATCTTGCAATGCTATGTACTATCTGTCTATTCTCACAGTCACTAGGACCCCTTTCCAGGTTATATTAGCAATATGCGGCATGCGGTTTTGGTGAGCTCTTAACATAGAGCAACGACACTGCTCTTTGTACTTGCAAAATGTTTCCAACTATTATATACAATTTAATAAACATCCATGATGAAAGGAAGTTACATGTAATGTGGTCACACAGTCATATTGACTACAAAAACATGGTCTGCTTTTCTCAGTATATATATATATATATATAATATATTAGATAGATAGATAGATATATAGAAAGATATATAGATATAGATATGCATATATGTGGTTTTCTTAGCACAGCTTGCAATGACTGCTTCACACATACAGCACACTGCCTACTAGGGCCTCGCTAACTGTTGGGAAGAAGCCGGAACTCTTGTTCTCGCGTTTCTTGTTTTCGGCCGGAGTTAGCCAGCGTTGCACTCGGGTGTCTTCGCAATACAGCTCCCCGTGTCAGGGTCACGCTGTGTCCGGGAGTGTGGCAGCAATGTACCGGAGGATTGCTCTGACCTTATGGGGAGACGGGATTTGGGTCACAGCCCGGGGGATAACAGCCGGCACCGGGATCTCTGCCGGTAGCAGGTACATGGACACTATGCGCGGTCATATTTTGAGAACTAATACAAAGTATTTTTATGTTTAAACTGGTCTGTTATTTTGTAATGTTACTTTACTGCCAATTTATTTTCTTATTCATGTTATACTGGATTTCCTCAGGATTCTCAACTAGAGACTGTCCCCCAAAAATCAGGACGTATGGTCACCTTATCTATGATGATCCATCAGAGCCCTAATAAACATATACTGAAATACAAAACAATGTGAAAGCACTAAAATACATTGTGATATTGGGAACTAACCGAGCTGTGTGGTGATTACACGCACCATGTTACCAGTTCAATAAATGTAACAAAAATAACTAATAATGCCATAACATTAGGAATTAATCTCTGAGCATATTTGTTTGTCCCCAAGCTTCATATATATATATATAATCAACATGGTCTATTAACCTTGGTTACTAGAGACCTCTTCCTGGCCCCCAGGGTTTTGAAGGGTTGTCATCATGAATCTGGCACCCTATGCTTTCTTGTGGGGGCTCCTGGCGGTGTCACATAATGCAGGGCACTTGCCTCATCGCCCCCTCGCAGGAAAGCTTAGGGTCCCGTATTCACAATGGCAGAAGGTTAGAGGGGGAGTGTGTGTATGTATAGTGTGTGTGTGTGTATATATAATATATATATATATATATATGTATACATTGGATGCAGTCAGTGTATGTGTGTAAATGTATAGATGTATAGTCAGTATTGCTACTGTATTGCAGTGCTAGATTCGGTATGTATGTGTGCATAGTGTTAGTGTGTAATGTTATATACATGTAGCGTTAGCATGTGTATAAGAGTGTGATGCTAGCATGTATGTTGTTTATGTTACAGTATGAGTGTATGTTTTAGAATGTGTGTTTGTGTGTCTGTTACTGTATGGTGTGTCTAGTGTGTATGACAAGGCCTGACAAACCCCTGGGCTCCAGGAAAATAAAAACATGACTGGGGAAGAAAAAAGGCTAACTTTTTTGTCTGGCTCCTAGATTCAAACCAGATTTGTTGACCCCTGATAATGTGTATATAGAGTATACCTGATGCTTTTCACTGGCAGTAAGTAGAGCATTATAATTATGTATAAATCTGTTAATAGGTTCAATAATGACATTAAAGTACATGCTTGCTACTTCTGTGTAATGTCATTCCCACTTTATAGTAGGCAATGGCAACTCACAGTTCTCTAGTGGCTAAGTTTAGCACTCCTGTTTTGTATAAGGAGGGAGTTTGTAGGAGAGTTGTGGTTTTTAACTACATCACTCTATTCTTAATACACTGCCAAGTTTCTTAATACAGAAGAGCTGATCCTGTATGAAGCATAATTCAATGGTTGAGACTTTAAAGACCTTTTACTAATATAACTATGCATTATACAGGGCCAGCCAAACTGCAAAAATCCCACTAATGTATAGTGAGGTCAAGGAGTTGAAACCACCCCCCCCCCTTTTTACTGAACAGACCCCTCTGTTTCACAAACACTGGTATGCCAATAGATAGGAGCACATTGCCAGCATATTGCATACTTTAGTAACATTAAAATGGACAGTAAAATTAGCAGTAACATGTAATACTTACAGAGGAAGAAGAGAGTTATACTCATAATCTGTCTTTGTATTGTACTCATTGGATAATACTTTGGCCCCCAACTGCTCGTCTGTGTGTGCATCATAACTAAGCATCATATATGTCGGGTCATTCAGCTGTTGAGGTTATACTGATATGTTATCTTGCATCATGTTTAAGGAATTTGGATCAAGCTCTTAGGTGGATCAGTACTTGTAGTGTCCTCCGATGTGAAAAAAATAAGCCTCCTTCTCCTGAGACGGATGACTCTGCCAAACATTCAGAAGATGTGCAGGAAAAGGCAGAAGAACTGCCAGCCAAGGAGAACTTATTTGGTTTAATTGGTGGCATGAAAGTTGAAATAAGCTCAAAGAGGAGGTTTCAGGCTTTGAAGGTATCTAAATCCAAAGGACACGATGCAGAACAAGTTGACAACCTGGAAAGTGCAAGCAGCATGTTCCAAAGGGTTGCAGAAGAGAGCAGTGTAGAAAGGTAGGTTGAGAACGGTATGTTTGAATGTTATAGTAACGGATATATTTGCGTTCTTGTTTAGTTGTGTATACAGTGCACCTTCAACACACCTCTTGAGTTTGATACCTTTATTGTATATTGTGCAATGCTTGAGAACATATTAATGGTTTATTATCTCTAAAATTGTTTTTAATTAGATGATGTCCGCTAATTTCATTGACTGTGTGAAATGTGTATCCTTAAAGGAACCAATGAACTTGGACAAACAATTAGGGATAATTATGATATAAAATATGCCAAACCAATATTATATCAAATGTGCAAAAATCTGGTGCTATCATCATAAAGACATCATTTATTGGGAAGACACAATCTATATAATGTCTATATGATCCATGCAGTACAACCCCCCCAAACATGTTCATACATATATATATATATATATATATATATATCCATACATACACATCCCAGAAAAGCAGCATCTGTTAATAGTATCCAGGATTTCCACAATGGCACCAAACTTTCCAATCCACTCAGCAACGACAAGCAAAAATAATTGCAATAATTAGACTCCTAAACAAATTACTATACTTCACTGTATTAGTCTGGACTTGTAATTTAAAACAGACAATTACTCAAAGGTACCTGCTAATGAGCAATATTAAGCAACTTCTACAGATAATTAGTGAGATATTAAATAGATCAAAATAATGTCAACTTCAGAAGAATAATCTAAAATTATGGGTAAAAACATCTTTGCCATGTTTTCAGGGTTGACGCTGAAGTGTTATTAGCCATCAATATGTAATAAAGAAATATACTATTTTACCCAAGAAGGAATACAATTCTTCTATGTTGAAGAAGGCAAAATTCACCTCTATTTAGATATTTTTTCCAGACCTCTTGCTGCTGAGGTACAAATGATCCTTGTGGATAGAGAATTATAAATCCGGGTTCAGTGGATATCTAGATACATAATACTTTTAGTCTACTAACAAATAAAATAAGAAAAGCAAAGATTATAACTTGCTTTAAAATACATTACCTACTCGGCTATTAGTTTTAGATGTCTAGTGAATGTAGTAAGCTTGTAGAATTTGCGTTTTACATTGGCTCCAAGGTTCCTATTCCATAAAATATCTCATACCCATTGAAGCTGGGCCATAAATTTAATCAGAACTACTAGATGAGACAGCTAGTTTTATCGGTACCTCTTTTGCTCTCAATACAAAGAAAAAAAATCAATTTAGTGACTGAAAAAAATCCAAAATGGCCCTGATCTTTTGTTTGTGTGAGTGAAATATGCTAAAATATAATTTTCCAGCCTAAAATGTTTGATGAAGAATAGTAACCTAATATACATCTCAAGTAATGGCACGCTGTATTGCCTACGTTTAAAAAATAAACTTTTTTTGGGGTTCAAATAAACGGTACACAAGGACAGGCGTAACTGCCTAATGTATTTTGCTCTTTCTGTAACGTAATCATACTCTGTTTAGCCTTCCTAACTTTTGCCGTGTCTTGATTTTTAGTAGCAAGCCGCTAAGTCCCGATCTGGTGGCCGCAGTCTCTGCCGTTGCGTCATCACTCCCATTAGACAAAAAGCAAGTGGAATCTGAGCTCCTACAACAGCTACGCAAACATGAACAAGAGACCGATGCACAGAGAAAAGGAGAAAGCTACATCAGGTTTGCAAAGTCTATACATATATATTTATTTAGATTTATTTAGATTTCTATCGCTTTCCCCACCCAAGTAATACACATGGACTGGAAATAACAAAGATGTTGCTGTGCTGTGCTCCATCTTTGCTTATACAGTACTGTGCTTGTTTAGGTGGTGGCTGCAAGGCTAAGAAAGATCCTAATGCATTAACAGTGGATTAAATCTGCAGCATAATAATGTTTTATTGGTGTGTTATAAATCTATGGTAAGATCTCATCTCTAATATGCCCCAAAAATATTGAGCTCTCTTTCATAAAAATTTGTTGTTTAACTTTATCCCGGCTGAGTCCGCTTAGGACGTAGCTGTAAACCTTAAAACTTGTGGCAAGAATCCCAATTGGACTTACAGGACAGCCGGGGCTCTCCCCTGTCGGCAGAAGCCAGCATCACTGATCATGTATCATTTACATTCAAGGCGTGCGCAATCGGGATTCCCTTCCGGTAGGTGTTACTGCGGACACCCACCAGAAGTTCACTTCTAGAGAGGGAGAAAAATATGTTAAAAAAAGGATATAAATGACATATATATATATATATATAATATATATATATATATATATATATAAAAAAATACAAGAACGGGAACAGTGCAAAAAATAAAACACAAATTAATATAAATAAATATAAAAAAAAATTATTAAAATTTTTTTAGAAAGATTGGCTGAACATAAATGTAAAAAAAAAATCTATTATCAACTAATAATTATGTTTTATGCAATTCTATGATTTTAAAAATCATAATTTGTGGGGGTTCATGAAATACGGAAATAGGGGAATCATGCTTTAACAAACATGGTTAAAAACGACAAAAAATATTTTGGTCCTTTGGTTATGAAACCCCCTCCCCCAGGACTGAAGGGGTTAAAGGATTCAAGGTAATAAACACCTGGTGAAATTTAGTTACGTGAATGAACTTTTCACTTCTGAATTTGTTTCCTTTTAAGAGGTACCTATGAGTGTACAGGACTGTAGGACCAACATCATGTACAATGGCACACGGTAGAGCCTTGGTGGCCAGCAACATGCTTTTATGTTAAACATTACATTACAATACATTTATCTATAAAGCGCTGCCAGATTGCGTAGCGCCATTACAACAGAGTCAGTGAAATATTTTAAAATTACGAACAATTAACAAACGGGTGCAAAAGGATACAAGGGCCCTGCTGTCGTGAACTTACAATCTAGATGTGGAAATGAAACAGTAGGAGAGGACTGCTTGGATGGGGATGAGGTTGTCGAGCCTGAACGGTACTGGACCTGACTGGCGGTAAAGTATTTCACATGTGTGATACACATCTCCGCCGTGCAAAATAGCTGGGGGTGTGGGGGAAGGTCAATATGCATCTTTATTTTAAATTTCATGAATGTCAAGCTAACATTAAGTACATAGGTGTTTTTCCATGCATTACCAGTCTTTGTCCACACGGTGTCAGTCTTTATACACGACTCGATACTCCTGAAAGTTCGCCTTTTCTTGTCAAAATATTGAAGTTATGTTTTTTTACATTTTGCTCATTTTTGCACCAGCTATACCAGTATGGGGCTGTAGGCCACTGATGGCAGCCCAGCTTTTTAGTATGATAAGTAATGTTTGCCTTTATGAACTTCTTCCAGTGACATAATCTCTGATATGAAGATTGGGAAGCAGTCCAGATCCAGATCTCTATCCCGGCACACTAACGCGATTCAGTTTGATGATGACAGCCAAGGGTACACCATGACCAGGGGTGTCACACAAGAACTTGGTGGTGTCAAAAGGTATCTATTTCTAAGGGAACATGTTTATTCACTAAATTGAAAGGCTTGTCTAGCGAGTGTTTTCTCGCTGAATGAAGAATGCCAGTCTGGTGTATTGTTTCATTAACTTGGTAATTGCATTACATTTTATTTGAAGAGTGCCAGCCGATACTGAAACTCTTTATGGGCTAACAAGAAATGTGACAGAACAATACATAATAGAAGGCTGGCCAAGTAGAAGACGCTTACTAGTATTGGCCTCTCATAATGCATTGTGAAGTTAGCTTCTCAAGGCAGCGATGTAAACCTCTATTTTAGCACATTTTGACCTGGTACTGTGTATAGTATGGCTTGGCTCGTGTACTCCATATGAATGGATTTAAATGCTGGCTACATTCCTTTAAAAAAACTTAAGTTTGAGATCCCAGCTATAGTTGAAGAACCAAAAAAGCTTTACTTAACATTAGCCTTGTTTGTCTTTAAAGAACTGCATGGTGTTGGTGTTGCTTTAAGCATATATTAAATGCTGACCTGTTGAGAATGACATCATATGTTATTGTTTGATATTTGGGAGTGGTGTCAAGCTCTCTTCCAACACTTTGCTGATTGCCTTATTCCGAGACGCAATGCAGTGCTTTATGTTGCGTTACATTTGGCAGACGAATCATGTAAGATAAAGCTTATTCACAATTATCTAGGAGACAAACAGAAACTCCACTGACATTTTAATTCTGAGCCTTTTTTTTCGTTTATTTTTTTTAACCAGGACTGGTTGGAGAGGTCACAGATCTCCTAACTGGCCCAACATTAGGGAGCGCAAGTCTGTCACTTCAGACCTCGGCTTCTTTGCTCTCTAATCACTATGCACCGGCAATTGATGCCAAGCGCCCAGGATATGACGTTGTACCCCTGCGCTCTGCATCAATAGCCTGCACATAGTGATGAGGGAGCACTAAAGCAGAGGTCTGAAATGACAGACCTCGCTCTTCCATGATGGATGGAGTATGGAAGATGAGAATGGTAAGAGATGATTAAAAAGGGGTGTAAGGGCAGTGTGTGTGTGTGTGTGTGTTGTGGCCAGTGTGTGTGTGTGTGTGTGTGTGTGTGTGCAGGCCAGGTGTGGTGGTGAGGCCAGTGGTGCTGTGTGGTGGCAGTGTGTGTGGGTGTGTGTGTGGCCAGTGTGGTGGTTGTTGTGTGGTGTGTGTGGCCAGTGTGTGTGTGGTGTGTGAGGCCAGTGTGTGTGTGTGGTGTGAGGCGCAGTGTGTGTGTGTTGTGAGGCCAGTGTGGTGGTGTGTGTGAGGCCAGTGTGTGTGTGTGTGTGAGGCCAGTGTGTGTGTGTGTGTGAGGCCAGTGGTGGTTGTTGTGTGGTGAGGCAGTGTGTGTGTGTGTGATGGGGCCAGTGTGTGTTGTGTGTGAGGCCAAAGTGTGTGTGTGAGGCCAGTGTGTGTGTGTGTGTGGAGGCCAGTGTGTGTGCTGGTGTGAGGCCAGTGGTGTGTGTGTGTGAGGCCAGTGTGTGGTGTGAAGGCCAGTTGTGTGTGTGTGTGAGGCCACAGGTGTGTGTGAGGTGGAGGCCAGTGTGTGTGTGAGGCCAGTGTGTGTGTGAGGCCAGTGTGTGTTGTGAGGCAAGTGTGTATGTGTGAGGCCAGTGTGTGTGTGTGTGAGGCCAGTGGTGTTGTGTGAGGCAGTGGTGGGTGTGCCTTAGCTGTGGTGGTGTGTGTGTGGTCCAGTGTGTGTGTGTGTGTTTGTGGGCCAGTGTGTGTGTGTGTGTGTGTCTGTGAGGCCAGGTGTGGTGTGTGTCTGTGAGGCCAGTGTGTGTGCTGTGAGGCCAGTGTAGGCATTTGTGTGTTTGTAAGCTGGTGTGTGTAAAGGCAGGGGTGTGTGAGGACAGTGTATGTGTACATGTGTGTATGGACAGGCTTGTGTCAAGGCAGTGTATGTGTTTATCTGGGGTACATGGACAGGTGTGTGAAAGGACAGTGTATGTGTATATGTGGGTTTATTGACAGGTGTGCGTGATAGCAGTGTGTGTGTAAGGCCAATGTATGTATATGTGTGTGTGGGCAGTCGTGTGTAATGGCAGTGTATGTGTATATGTGTGTTCATGGGCAGGTGTTTGTAAAGGCAGCTGGGTGGCACAACATGCCACTCCAACCCCTGATATGCCACTGTGCCCCCAGTTATGCCTTATAGACACTTATATGCCACTGTGCCCATGATATGCCACTCCAACCATTGATATGACACTATGGCCCCAGTTATGCATATATATCTCCAGATAACCGCCACTATGCCCCCTGGTGTGCCACTCTCCCCCATCATAGAAGCCCCAGCAGAAGTCATTCACAAACATCCATTGATCTATTCCCTAAATCATACATACTGGTTAATACAAACTCTTTCACTGCCTTATCAGAATTGCAGATTTCCCGCGCACTCAAGGCTGCCTTCAGGTTGCTCTCACAGAAGGTCTCTTTTCTTTTCCCGCAGGAACGGAGCAGAGTCATTTGATGAGATGTTAAATCACGTGACTCCGCTGTGTTCCTGGGCAGAACAAGAGAAGTGACGCTGTGAGGGAGCAGCGAGAAGGCAGCCTTGTGGGACTGCGCGGGATTACCGGGACCCGCAGGTAAGCTGGCTGACCGCCCGCTCCCACCCGGAATAGCTGAAAAACCGCCCGCAGGTTCTATGGCGGGTCCCGCCTCCCAATGCAGTCCTCTACTGTGCGCATCCCGCAGCCGGTGAACGTTTGCGGAACGCGCACAGACAACCTCTGCTGCTGCCGACACTTCTGCCGGGGCTTCTACGGTGGAGCACCGGAAGGTCATGTGATGCAGGCGCTTTGTCATAGAAGCCCCGGCGGAAGTACTAGCCACCAGCAGCAGAGGTCTACATCGCACAGACCTCCACCGGCTGCCCCACTAGACCCCAGGGAGTCTAAAGCACGGGTCACAAGTGAGTGGCATGGGGGGTTTCAATGGTTTTCTGGAGGCAGAGTGGCATATAGGGGGTTAAAAGGCATATCAGGGAAGCAGAGTGGCATATTGGGGGTATAAGGCATTTCTGCGGGGATGGCAAAAAGGGGGTTAAAATGCATGTCAGGGAGGCAGAGTGGCATATCTGAGTGTATAAGGCATATCTGGGAGACAGATGGGCAAATAGGGGTTTAAAGGCATATCTGGGGGCAGAGTGGCTTATAAGGGAGGCAAAATGGCATATAAGGCATATCTGGGGGGCAGAGTGGCAAATAAAAGGAAATAAACAAAAAATTCTCAATCATAGTTTTACTAAATATGAAAAAAATAGTTTACATGCGAATATTTACTAGTAAAACTTTTCCTATAGGGCCTTCTTATATTCAGGCTTTTTCTTTTTTTCCTAAATTAGTATTAAAATTTTGGGGGCCCTCTTATAATCAGGGTGGTCTTACAATTGAGCAAATACAGTACAAACAGAATAACGTACGACGGGGACATCAGAGGATATTTTAGGAACATTTCAATAGTTGCTGTGGCGTATGTGCTTTCCCCACCTTTGCAGTAGGATTTAACCCTTAAGGACAATGTGTTTTGAGCCCATACATGTACGGACTTTGTCATTAAGGGGTTAATAACCTACGTTTCCAAACACCTACACAAGACATTTGGATTCCGACCCTGTCCCATTTTGCGCAGGCTCCTTTACATTTTAAGAGAATATACCAATTTCCAGTGTTTACAGATTATGTTTTGTAAAGTCTTCTTAAATCACTTAATCACCCTTTGGGCTTTTGCTTCATTTAGTCTAAAGCAGATCTGACCACTTACACTAATTTGCTGAACAAAAAAACACATATTATAGACGAGTTTATTTTTCGTTACAAAAAACATTAGATTGTTTTTTTTGCTCCAACATACTTGGCTACACGAGAAAAATCTAAATATTTGCGAAAGACAGCATGCAAAAATATATTTTCATCTTAGAGTTTGTCGATTATATCTAGAATTAAACCAGCCTAAATATGTGGCGAGATGTTCCGTAAAATAAATTCCTTTCATATAAAAGGTTTTGGGTTCAGATTCACCAAGTACCGCACAGTTGTTTTCTGATTGGCAAATTAAAGGAAATAAACAAAAAACACATTTTTCTCATAGGTTTTATTAAATAAGAAAAAAAAATATATATTTACTAGTGAAACTTTTTTCTTATAGGGTCGTCTTATATTCAAGTTCTTTCTTTTTCCAAATTAATATTCAAAATTTGGGGGGTCGTCTTATAATCGAGCAAACACGGTAAGTCTTGATATCTGGACTTACCTCTATCATCAAGGAGGAGACAAGGTCACACAATGTCACGTTGCGGGGTAAGTGAGTTGTCCCTGGGCAAGTATGCATGTTAGAGTGTGTATGGGTATGAGTGTATGCATAGGTGTCTGCCGGGGCGTGTAAGAATGGGGGTCTGGGTAGTGCATTAGTGTGTGACTGGTTTTTTTGTGCGTGAACATGTGTCTTTCAGGATGTGTGAGAGTGCATGTGGATATTTTTGTGTGTAAACATGTCTTTGGTTATGTTGGTATTTGTGTGACTGGTTGTGTTCATTTGAGTGTGTGCCGAGTTTATGAATGTGTGTGTGAGTGTCTGGGTATGTGTTAGCGTAAGAGTCAGGCTCTGGATCTGCCCTTACGCCAAGCCAGACAGAAAAACACACATTTAAGTGCGTAGAATCTAGTATTCCTAAATGGATTTACAGTATCCCATTATCTCAATACAGTTACAGCAATAAAAACAAATATGGCTGGCAATAAACTTACTGGATTTTGTAGAACGACTGGGTGATCCGGTAAGTATTTTGGTTTCTGTCTGGATACCGACAGGCTAGAGAGCTGAATGAGAGCATCTCTGGAATATGTAATTCTATCTGCACCCGTTGGTGAGTAAAAAGAAAAAAGAGTGTAAGAAAATGACATCTAAGTGACATCATATTGAACCATGATTCTAAAATGTTACATCCGATGACAACTTTGTGTACCACTAATCTGACTGTGAATATCTATGGCTCTAAATTAGAGGACTGCATCGGGATCCCGCCCAGTCCCCCAAGGCTGCCTTCACAGCGTCTCTTCTCTTGTTCCACCCAGGAATCCAGCGGAGTAACGCGAATTTAGGTCACGTCACATGACTCTACTCCGTTCCCCTGGGCGGTACAAGAAAAGAGACTCTGTGTCAGAGCAACGCGAAGGCAGCGTTGCAAGAGTGAGCGGGAAATCTGCAGTTCAGGTAAGGGATCGGAGGAGTTTGTATGAACAAGTATGCGTGAATGAATGAGTGTCTGTGAATGAGGGAATGAAATTCTTCACTAAAATCTGTGACAGAATGTTTGAGGGACCGGGCGGAAGTGGACACATATGTCATGAGAGCAGGTGGGATTGGAACACACATGTTGAGGGAGCGGGCGGCAATGGTCAGAAACTCATCTGGAGCGGGATTAAGAAATCAGACCCGCGCAGGGCTCTACTCTAAATGCATTTATACAGCTCTGGGTTACAGCAAAATTAAGAACCATTTTCTAGCCAATGGGAAGAATGATTACATAACTTCTCACAATAGGTATCTGTAAACCTCATTAAAAAGGTTTGCCAAGAGCATTGAAACTGATCCTCTTTAACACAGCTTACCTTTTTTCTTTTGAGGTGCTGGTCGTTCCAATGAATGGGAAGGCCAACATTCTTTGAACATATCATGTATGTTGTCAGATGAGCGCCACTATAGGAAATATCAGATGACATAGTGGCTCAATCGATGAGACATGATAAGGTAGGATTCACTATAAGCAACCATGACTTAATTGTAAAAAGTGACAAAACCAAAAAATATTTATATATATTTATATTATATATTATTTTTTTAAAACATGATGAACAGTGAGAACAAACATACCAAGCCAAACGTATTTTGTGTATCTTCAAAAAAGCAGTCTGCATATTCAGCCCAGAAATGAATCACAAAGGCCGGTGCTACAGAAAAAAAGAAAATATTATGTCATCACTTTATACGCACTGAAATGGGTAGCTCTCTATTTTACGCACTGTTAGATACAACTAGTCTTGATGTGTCACCCAACGTAATAGTATGCAAATGATATTCATTAAACGGAGGTTTCAGAGAAAACAGCTCTCGTTAAACTCTTTGTGACCGAGGATTTTCCTTTAATTTATTTTTTCGACCCTTCGTGACAATGGCCGTTTTAACATTTCTGTGCTGCTTGTGTTTAGCTGTAATTTTATGCTTTTCTCATGCACATAACATCAATTTCGAGTCAAACCCAACATGCACACAGCATAGTCAGCCTCCCATCCACACCGATACAGCCCCATGCTTTCATGTTGTTTACGCCAAAGTCTGACCCGGCCATCTGAATGTCGCAGCTGGAATGGAGACTCAGACCGACAACATTCTTCCCGTCTTCCATTGTGAATTTGGGCGATTCTGTGTGAATTGTAGCCTCAGTTTCCTGTTCTTAGCTGACAGGAGCGGCACCTGGTGGGGTCTTCTGCTGCTGTAGCCCCTCTGCTTCTAGGTTGAACGAGCTGTGCATTCAGAAATGGCGTTCTACATACCTTGGATGTAACGAGTGGTTATTTGAGTTGGCTTTCTGTCATCTCCAACCAGTCTGCCCGTTCTCCTCTGACAAGGCATTTCCATCACACAACTGCCGCTCGCTGGATATTTTCTGGAGATGCTGCCATGTGATTGGCTAATTAGCTATTTATGTTAACAAGCAATTGAACAGGTGTCCCTAATAAAGTGGCCAGTGAGTGTGCGCTTTCCATTTTGCAGGAATTTAATCCAAACATTGGGATCACGGCATTCATCTACAATTAACTACCGTCCACCACAAATGCTTTGCGTTTACATCCATGTAAATGCCTACCGCTTTCAAGAGCTCCATGCGGAATAGATCTTGCCGGCTGAAGTGACTTGCGTATCAGGCTCTGAATTTCCACTTGACCATTTTGCATGGGATTCCATTCTTGGAGAGAGGGCACTATTAAACACGCACAAAGGTGATCACGCTTAATATTCTGTAAACCACGGTTTCTTTTGCACAATACAACACAGACAATGTAGACAATTATAAAAAAAAATGTTTAATATTAAAATAAGCAAAGCACACATTCCTAAAAGTGTAACAGTTTAAATTTACAGTAATGGTTAGATTTCATTATTAATGTCCTAAACAATTTTATTTAACCTTTTCTTGCCAGAAAAAAGTACATTCCAAACATGAGAGAGGAGAACATTCTCTCTCAGAAAACATAAATATGACACATAAAAGAAAGAAAGATTGTGAAAATAACACAATCTGAACTTTCTCTGAAGCTCCCATAGAGCAATTTAGGCGGGGTGAACTGCCCTCCCTCCAGACCAATAGTCCCATTATCTATCTTATTTATGATTTTGATGGGAGTTAGTGGGAAGAAAAAGGGAATCAGAGAGAGAGAGAAGGAGGGAGAGAGAAAAAAAAAATTCAACCAAAAATATAATAATGTATTCCAATTCAAGGTGATAATTTATCTATAAAAAATTTGAAATACGTGTCATGAAAGTTTAGATATTTTTATTTAAGTGAATCTTAACTTTATAATAATCTATATCTCTATCTAATTTAGTTAGAGTATATCTGCATCCTATTAGTTATTTTGAGATGCATTTAAAAATAGTTTATCTAAAAGTATTGAAGTGCATATTATGGTGAGTTATATCTATATCTGTCTCAAAAAAAAAAATAAAAATAATATATATAATCATTATGGGGGTATATCCCAATCTAAACAAAAATAATTTATCTGAGAAAGTTAAAGTGCATTAAGAAAGTTAGTTAATTCAAAAGATTAAGAAAATTAAAGTGCTTATCATAGTACTTCGTATAAGTGTTATTTTCCCCCTTTTTCTTTCCCTTTTTTCCCTTTTGTCTCCGTTCCAAAAAATATTTTATAGTGGTCTATAAGCCCATCTGAGCATAATTAAAGTGCATATAATTAATTATAAACCATCCAATTTATATCTACATCCTATTCATTATTTAAGATGACTTTAATTGTGCAATATATCTGAAATTTATCTAAAGAATATTAAAGTGCATATTGTGCTAACTTGTGTCTATATCTATCTCAACATAGGGAGAGAGAGAGAGAAAAAAAAAAAAAAAAGAAATTCATTGATGTGGGGTATATCCCAATCTAAACAAGAATAGTTTATCTAAACAGATTAAAGTGCATTAAGAAGATTATTTAATTGGGAAGATTAAGAAGATTAAAGTGCATATGATCATATGTACTTCATATATGTGTTTCTTTCCCCCTTTTTTTTTTTCTTTACTCTTCCCTTTTCCAAACAATACTTTATAGTAATCTATAAGCACATCTAAACGTGATTAAAGTACTTATAATAATAAATCAGTAAAAACAAAAAAAACAAAAATAAATAAATAAAATTAATGTCCTTAAGTGCTTTTGATCCATTCTTTTAAGGGTTCCACTGCATAAAAGTTAATTGTACAGCCCTTCCAGAAAATTCGTAAAGACCTTGGGAATACCCATAGGTATTTCAAATTTTGGTCTCGCAGGATCTTCAATTCTGTATAGAAGGACTTTCTCCAAAGGCGAGTTGATAGCGAGAGATCTGGGAACGCCAAGATCTCTGAAAATCTAGTGTCTTTAGAGACTCTCTCGCATTGCACGGATTAATTGTTCCTTAAATTGTAAAGATGTGAAATTCACAATTAAATCTCTAGGCGTGGATTCCTTAATAGCCTTGGGCTTTGGGACACGATAATATCCTTCGACTTGTGTGGATAAAGAATCGGTACTTAGTTGAAGATCTTTAAAGAATTCAAAGAGAAAATCTTTGATTTTATCTTGAGTATATATCTCAGGAATATTTCTGAAGTGTATGTTTAATTTTCTTGAACGATCTTCCATAGCTGCTATTTTAGCATCTGTTTCCTCCAACCTTCTTTCTGCAATATTTATTTTGTTTTTTATAGAAATCTGTTGTTCGTCAAGTTGTGCGATCTGTTTCTCCAAAATCTGCATGCTATTTCCGCTATTCAGGCTATATCCGCCTTTATATCTTTGGAGCTAGTGTGGATTTCTAATTTAATATTTTTCATCAGATCTTCCATCGCTTTTTTAAAGAAACTTTGCGTCACAGTTTCATCTCCTTCTTGGAGATCTGTATCGAGTGTTACATCTCCTAAACATATTGAGTCCATTTGTGATTTATCCATTGAGTCTCTAATAGATCTAGGAGAAAAAAAAACTTGTAGATCCTTTATCCTTTTTAGGCTCCTTCTTTATTTTTATCTTTAGGTCGATTAGGAGGAGGGGGTTTGGGAGACATTTTGACTTTCCTCTTATTTTACCCCTTATCCCCTTATCCACTCCCAAGATCAAGCGATGCAAGCG